>VDFB02109385.1:0-19969 GCA_007258455.2 Sequoia sempervirens
AGCTGGAATTTTTGTTAGGATGGGAATGACAACTTAGTAGTGTAGTACACTTTTATAGGAGAAATAATTGATTGTTTTTTCTTGGCCTTCATTAATAAGACAATAGTGCATACCATGTATTTTACTTTTTTTTTCAGAAAAATGCATGTGAACTTCTTTTAATTTAAGTTGCTATCCTTACATCTAATAACATGACAACAACCCATAAGCTAATTACTTCCTTTGGTATGGGGGTTTGAACTTTGAAGTTTCCATCTACTGTGCAAATTTATTCTTCACTAAAAGCAGGACCTAGTTGGATAGTTTCAGAAAGTATATCTTATCTTAGGAATGTAGTATTGACACAAAAAAATCATAATCCCTTGATCATGAGGTGTCAACATTTAGTTAATGTGTTGAATTCCCTCAGTTGGTTCTAGGAATTCATTTTATTCTTATATTTCACATGTATGGTTTGACAAAAGAGAGAGAAAATGCACATTGTGCTTTCTCATAAAGAGTTTTTATTTTTTTCTTGAGTCAATGAAACAATGGATGAATAACACAATATAACACCACAATAAACCTCATGGAACCCAAAGATTAGATAGTGTAAATGCCAACAAGGTTTTTTGAGAAGCAAGTAAACAATCTATGGAATAAATGTTGAATAGTTAAATACAAAACCAATAATGTATTTTCATGACTCTCTACAACACAACTTCCAAAACACTAATTTGACAAGAATATTCTCACACAAATCAAAAATCTATGATATAATGACTGGACCTTAACTAAAAGAAATTATATGTGTTAGGCATTTCAAATATAAACATGACATGATCAATGAGAAATAATATTGTAAATAAAGAATGAAAACTTTTATGTCCCAAAAAAATAGTATATTTATCAAAAGTATGCTTTAGTTGTAGTTTTTAGAGGCGATGCTTCCAATTGAAATTTTGAGGAAACCCTTCCAACATGCCATATATAGTGATGTCATCAAACAAACCTATAATAGCCCATGGTTTAAATTTTTGTACTTGAATTTGACTTCTACATATCACACCCTAATGATGCACTTTACTTAAAAAAGATTCTCTGTGTTTGGAAATGTCTGTACATCTTGCAAGGCAGCTAACCTCATTTAATTTTTATGATATCTTAGATCTAAAGTACAAATGCATTTCATGAAGGTGTTCCATTTGATAATTTGAATTAGGATGAGTGCAGTTTCTTGCAATCTTGAATCAATTGAATTTTTAAAATTCCTAAGTGCATGAACAAGATCCTAAATCTATGTAATCAATGCCTCTCCAAGCACAAATATTACTTCTAAACCACGTTGGCCTTATAAATTATGATCATTTCTAACCAGTGATGGGTCAAAATACCATGCCTTCCCACTTCCACTAAATATTAAGCTCCAAATCCTTACTCGCACTTTCCAATCAAACTATGATTTGGTTTCTCTTATCTCATCTTTTAAGTTTTGATCCACATATACTCTAGGGTAATTCCTATTGTAAACCAGTAATCTAAATTCCTTATAATGTTTTTTCACCAAGAATATTGCAATTATCTATCAGTCCAATATCTAAAAAATTTAAAACACAAAAACAACATAAACATACTAATACAACTAAATGTTCACACCATGAAAACAAACGGTAACTAAAATTATTAAAGAAAAGCCTCAAAACAAGGCTATGTATGGTTTAGATGAACACTATTTACCATTTGCAATTCATTGAGATATGTTTCTCTAAAATATATGGAAGTTCAGACATGGACAAAACGGTCCATTTCTACTTGGACACATCAAACTTTTAGTTTTTTTAAGTGTATTTCTCATTTGTAGAGAACATGCATTGTCCTTCACCTATTCAACTATGATGTTTGTTTCATAATTCTTGAAGCAAGGGTCTTAACTAGCATATGTAAGATCATGTTCACACAAGCTAAACCTATATGCAATGTCATTATCCTCAACTGACGATTATGTATACCAATATCAAATGTTTAAGAGCACTATCATTGAAAACAAATAATATTTCTATTCCTCATAGACTATCCTTATAATGCATTGTTGGAATTTTTTCTTACTGAAATAGTCCACAATCTTCAAGTGTCATCACAATTTATGTCTTTTATTCTCAATTAAATATGATAAAATGTGCAGGAAAAAAGATAACATTAAATGTACAATCACAAAGTTCCTCAATCTTCAAAATTTAGTACAAATATTACAATAGTGTCAACTATAACATAAACCAAAAAAATGACAGATTTCAAGATTATTATAAAGTTATTACATTATCAACATCATTGCTACAACTTTGCAAACACAAAAAATTAAAAAAAAATCTATTCTTAAATATTTTGGTAGGAACTTTGTTGCTCTACAACTCTTGTTTTTATACCAACTATGATATTGATTTTAACAATATTATAAATAATATTCTATTCTTTGGTTACATTTATGAGCTAATAAAGTGTTAACTTTATAATTTCAATATAACTATTCTAATTCTAATATAACTTTATGATATAATGTTGGGATACTAAAAGAAAAATTTATCATATAATTCTATAACATGAGACTCTTGGAGACCAAAAACTTAGTCCAAAATTCTCTCTATATAAAAGCAAAATTATTTAACATAAATTTTAAAAATATTATTAATAGTTTTTTTCATCATTTAATTGTTATTGCTCATTTAATACAATATACTTAAACATATCTTATCTATACAATAGAAATTAAAAAATAATTAAATAACCATTTATTTGATATTGTAAATGAAAATAGATGTGAATATTAATATGTATTTATGGATAGCTTCACTTCAAAAATATTTGGCTCTTATTTTCACTGTTGAAATCACTACAAATCCTTTGCTACTAAAAAAATTGTGTCAAAAAATTGTGAACGAATTTATGATTGTTATTGAGGGAGATCGAGGGAATTCTACATCTAGCATTTTTCTTTGTGTTTTCAATTGTAGGCCTCCATACATGTTAGGTGGGGGAGGCTAGGCCCTACCCCACATAGGTTTGCGTTTATTTCTTAGTTTTTTGCAGTAACTCTCCTCTCTTTTCATCTTGTTCTGAGCTCGTGTTAGCCTCTTGTTGTCATGGAGTGGCTCTTAGGTCAACCTCAACCCCCTGCTTGCATTCATGGAGGAGGGTATTAAGCCCCCCAATTCTATGGTTGGTGGAAGCAATATTAAAAAACCCTCGATGTCATATAAAGAGGTGGTAACCAACAATTGTTTCATTGTTCTTGCTTCTGCAATGCTCATTCTTGAAGATGGCCTTGGCCAGGTGGGTAGCAATGGTGGCCCAAGAGAAGAAGGTATGCCCCCAGATGCTTCTTGTTGTGTTAAACTCACTCCCAACCCTTAAATGAAGGATGTTATTAAAGAAAAAGAAAAAAATTAGGGATGTTGCTATTTTCTTTGTTGTTGTTGATATGAATAAAATTCCTGCTAGAAATTTTTTAGATGCCTAGCTCTCAAATGTCTAGGCTTTGAAATTCGGTATCCAAGTTAGTTATTGGAGAATGCTCCAATGTGGGTTGCTTTTTATTTTCTTGAAAGACCATGCTATGTAAGAATAGGTGGTTAGCAAGTCATTTTGGAACCTAGGATGTTGTGTTTTTAGAGCCCTAGCCTAGTCACCTATGGCCATTGTTGAAGAGGTTCTTGCTTTCTCATACCTAAGGTGGGTGGTTATTAAAAACATCCCTCTAGAGTACTGGAAAATGGTTTTGAACCTGATTTCTCCTTTTCACAAAGTGCTTAGGGTTGATGAGATGAAAGCCTCTTTGCCCCATCTAGACGATAGAACCCTAGTTTCTCTCAATCCTAGAATGATTATTTTGTCAGGTATTACCATTCAGGGTGATGTCAAAGACATTAAATATCCTATAGAGGTACTTAAAGATATTCATTCTTGTTACCTATGTTGTAATGAGGGGCACATTCACAAGAATTACCCTCTCATAAAAATTCTACTGTTAAGAGTTAAAGTAAATCCAAATCTTCTAAAGGAAAGAAATTTTTTTTTTGATAATCTTAAGTTTGATAGGGTGCTAGGGCTTGACCCTAATTCAAACCCCATGCACAAAAGGTTTGTCTCAGAGGATGACAACTTGGGTAACCCACTTTTCCATTCCTCAAAAACTAATCCTATCTTTAGTCCCTCAACTCCAGTAGATGAGGGTAATGTCACCCCTCTCACTAGCAGTGACGATGATGGATATATCTCTGTTGGTGCTTCTTTGGAGGAAAAGGAAGAATCTATAACTAGATCTCTCCCCAAAATTAGTCCTAAAAAAATGGAAAAATTAAATGCCCAACAACTTGCTATGTGGGATATCAAGAAAAGGATTGAGGAGAACCACTTGATAGGTAACCACTCCCATAATGAAATTACAATAATGCATCTAAAAATGAGTAATAGGAAACTCTCCATGGTTAAGGAACTAGGTCATGATGCCTATGTGCAAGAGTGTGGCTTGTTTGGGGACTAGAAGTTGGTGAAGTCTCTAATTTTCCTGCTTATGAATCCACAAATACTAATTTGTGTTCACCCCAGCCTATTGGTGCTCTTAGCACTGGGCTGGAGATCAATCATAATGATTCCCTTCCTAGCCTTGGCCAAGATTTCTTGGGTGACTACAAGCATCATCATAATTCCTTTACCCAGGAGAGTGAACCTAGAGTTAACCTCGGTCATGACAATGAGAGTGCTAGCTTTAAGCATGTCGAAATTATCACCAGTGGTAACCCAACCCAAGGTGAACTTTCCTTGGTCCCTGTCAAAGAGATTGAGGTGACTTCTAATGAGAATATCACAAAAGGTTGGATGGAAAAGCTCCTCAAGACCAAGAATGGGCCTAAAAGGCCCAAGAAATATGGCCTGCCCCTGTTAGCAAGCAAGGAACCCAATTTAAGTAAAACCAATATGAAAAATACCAACTTCATTATGCAATCCCCAGTGCCTAAAAGACCTGAAGGAGAGGGAAAAATCCCTAAATTCTTTAAGCAGTTCAAGAATAGCCAAGATGATACCTCCACAACTATTGATAATGAATTTTAACCTTATTTCTTGGAATTTTAGGGGATTAGAATCCCTTGATAGAAAGTATATTACTAGGAGGTTCTTGAACTTGGAAGCCCAAAAGGACTTTGTTCTCCCTCCAGGAAACCAACACAATTGGTTTTTTGCTTGATGTGAATATGAAATTCATATGGAAGGATTCATCCTACCTAACCACCAATCATGAAAAGGGGAAGGGGGATGTATCCATTCTCCTCTCTAAGAAATGGAAACAATTTGTTAGCAATCAAGGAACCTCACCCTGCAATAGGGAAGTGTGGTTAACCATCAATAAGGAAGGGGATTGTTTTGGGGTATGTTCAATCTATGCCCCAAATGATCATAAGGAAAGAACCATGTTGTGGAAATGGTTGGCAACCCTGCCAGAGGTACCATGGCTAATTGGTGGTGACTTTAATATGGTTGAGAAAATTGAGGACAAGTGGGGTGGCATTGACATGTCTTGGAAAGGAGTAGGGAAACATTTATGGTTGAGAGCCAAAAATAAGTTTAGGCTCCTTGAACCATTGGAAAGAAGAGGAGAAGAGTTCTAGAGTGTTTGGTTCACTTGGTGCAATTCCCAAAAAGGTGATAGAAGGATCTATTGTTGGTTGGATAGGTTTTATGCTAACAAGGAAACCTTGATGCTTCTCCCATATGATTATGGGAAGCAAGTTTATGCATACCCTTACACTCTATCAGATCACCTGCCCATCAAGACAAGGGTGATCAGTTTCTATGATAGGCCAAATGAGCGCCCAAAGTAATCAAAGTTCATTTTGAATGCTAGCTTACTGGAAGACAGTGACTACAGAGAAGGAATTGCTTCCATTAGAGAAATCAACAAATGGATTCTTAAAGACTTGAGTGTAGTTGAAAGATGGAACAACAATGTTGAAGCTTGGAAAAAAATTCTCCAAAAAATTGGCAAGAAGTGGGCATTGGATGCTAGGTAAGATGAAAATCAACTGCAAGAATGATTGATAAATGTTGAAACTCTTTGTCAGTCTAATCCTAGCAACATCAACTATAATGAAGAGCTTGTTTTGGACAAGCAAAAACTTGGGAATTTGTAGGCCCATAAAATCAGAGGCCTCAAGATAAGACTTACGCTTAATTGGTGGAGTTGTGGCGACAAAGGTTCTAAGTTCTTCTTTAACTACTTAAAAGAGAGAAGCTATAGAGAGAAATTAGGGAAAATTTGGGAAGATGAAACTCTCTTCACCTCCTAAGATGATATCTTGAAGAAATCCCATGATTTATAAAAGAAAATCTTTACATATGAAGATAATGGGGAAAACAACAAGGAGGCCAGATTTCACATTAAAAGGTTCATTCATAAGAAAATCACTACGGAGGATGCCACAACACTAGCTATTGGAATAACTAAGGAGGAAATGTCAAGAGTCATTCACTCCATGAGCAATGATAAGTCCCTTCATTGGGATGGGCTTTCAATTGACTTCTTCATGTCCTTTAGTGAATGGATAAGTGAGGATCTTCTCCAAGTTTATCAGGAGGCTCTTGAACAAGGATCCCTAGGCAAGAGAATTAATAAAGGTTTCATTAAATTGCTCCCCAAAGGGGCAAACCAAAATTTAATAAAAAAATGGAGGCCTATTACTTTACTAAATGTCTCCTACAAAGTTTTGGAAAAAAATATGGCTTTAAGACTTATGGATATCCTCCCAAAGTTTATAAACAACACTCAAAATGGTTTTATTAAAGGTCATTATATCTCAAGGAAAATTTGATCAGTGCAAGTTGGGAGGCAATAGAGTGGTCAAAGCAGTCTAGGAAGAACTCAGCTATGCTCTTACTTGATTTCAAAAAATCCTATGACCGAGTGGAATGGGGTTTTTTGAGGGCTAAACTGGAAGCATTCAGATTCCCCTTAGATTTCAACAATGTAGTTGATACCTTATTGGAAGATGCTACTACCCACGTGGATTTTAATGGTGGTCTCTTAGAGGAAAGCCACTTGGGGAGGTCCATTACGCAAGGATTCCTATTAGCCGAGCAGCGCTCTTTGTCATAGCCTCAAATTCCTTGCATTACCTAGTAAAGGACCAAACTCTATCACCTAAAGTTAAAGGAATCACTCTTCTTGATCAAAGTGAGCTAGTCACTATTTGGTTCATTGATGACACTACCATTTTCTTGTAACTTGAAGAAAGTAATCCTTGAATCTTGATGGAGAAACTAGACATGTTCTATAGAGACTCTAGTGCTAAAATTTAAATTGCTAAATCAAAATTCTTGGGATGGGATGAAACCCCTCCGAGTTGGTTGTAAAATTATGAATTCCAATGGGGGGGAAAACAAGTGGGTAAGGTAACTGGGCATACCTTTTGCTGTCAATCCAAATCTAAAGGATATGTGGTTTTGGATAAGTGGAAAAATTGAAAAGAAGCTAAGTACCTTGAATATGCATTATCTCTTGCTTGATGGAAGGATACAAGTTTGCTAGAAAATATTGTCCTCCTATAGCATTTACTTCACCTTTATCTCATTTTTCAGTGAGTATCAAGTAAATGTTGTTCAAAAGAGAATTATGGGTTTCCTATGGTCTGATGGAAAAGGAAAGAGTAAAAAACACTCTGTGAAATGGGAATGGTACTGCATTGATAAGTTATAGGGTGGCATTGGGCTCAAAGACCTTGGAACTTAAGGAATTGCCCTAGCTGCCAAATGCATTGTAAAAATATTTTGTGGTAATGAACCATGGAAGGTGTTAGTGAGGAACAATATAAGTATGGCCATGCCCAAGCATGCCAAGTCCTAGTAGAATTTTCCCCTTTATGATATTCTCATGAGTAAGTACCCAATGTCCCTTGCTTTCTCATGGTGTTCAAAAGTCTTTGGAAAGCTTGGGAGTTGGTTAAGCATAAAGTTAAATTTAAAGATTGTAATATCAAAGTTGATAACAACATTAATTGTTAGTCCTATTCCTCTCTTGTGGAATTTGGAACACAAGGGGAAGCTCCTCGCCCTATTACAAGGGTGCTCTGTTAAGAAATGGAATTTGTGCAGGGTATGAACCTTCTAGAACATAGTGGATAATGGTTTGATCAAGTCTTGGGATAATCTAGCTATTGAGTTCAATTTAAATTTCAATACTACTAGAACTTATAGTATTGTTTCTAAAATGTGCAAAAATGTTAATTTCCATTGTGATTCTAATGTTTCTCTTTATGTAGCTAATAACATTATTTGGGATGATGGTACTCTTTTGATGGACATTAAAGCCAAAGCTATTTACAAGTTGTTAACCAGCAACATAGCTATTAAGGAACATTTGAATAAGTACTGGAATGTGAATTTTATTGATAAGAATTGGCAAAATATTTTCTCATCTCTATAGCATGATATCACAGAGCCTAGAAAGGCTTGTTTCAAGTGGATACTTCTTTTACAAAAGATTCCGTGTAAAATAAATCATATTGATGTGGATATGTGCAATTTGTAGGACCCCATAATCTATACTGCACATCTTTTTTACTGTTTATATGCTAAAGAGGTTTGTAATTTATTTTGTAGTGAGCTAAAATTTGGGATTCTAATGGAAATTTGGAATGGTATGAAATATTGTTCGCTAATAAGAACCTTAAAAAATAAATGCTTACGTTTTGGAATTGTCTTTCTACTAAAATTCTTTGGCATAACTGGAGGGTAAGGAATGAGGAGAAATTTCAAGATAGGAGAAGGGGGCTTACTGATTTTAATAAGAGACTCACCTTCTTATCTATTGCCATGTAGGTTACTGCAACTATGGAGACTTCTGTGGCCAAATTCATGAAGTTTCTCATGGATGGGGTCGTGATGGTGAAGAAAACTAAGGTCAAGTATGGCCACACCTAGCACCACCATCAGGGAGATTCAGAGACCTTTGTTAGGGCACTAAGATAATTCCAAAGAGACTTCAATGATACTACTGCAGACAACAACCAGGATGAGAATCTGAATATGCCTCAAATGAATAGCATCTAGTAGTTGTAGTCCAACTGAAGGTAGTCATCACCATGGAGATTGCTAACAAAAAAATCCTAAAGTTGCTTAAAGATGGGATAAACCTGATCAATTAGCATGACATAAACTTTGGATGTTCTTGGCAACAAGGCCAATCAAGCCTGGCTATGTTTACAAAAGCCTTAGAGGAATTCCAAAAGTGCTTCAATGACAAAGTTGCTGGCAATAGGAAGGATGTGTTAAACAGGGCTCTGAGGTTGCACTCTAATGTCAATCAAGTGATTGGTGAAGTCTTCTCAGGCATGGAATTAGAAGCATTGCTAAAAGGACTCGATGAAAAAAATCCTATAGTGGAGAAAGTTCCAAAAACTAGTGCTCCAAGAAAGCATACAAATCAAAATCAGGAAATTCCAAAGTCTACTTATATAATACTGTATATGTTAAACAAGCTCTGTAGTTTCTGATAGAGAGAGGTAGATGAAAATGCATACACAAGAATGAAGAACAAAAAACATGGATAGAAACAGAGCAGTCTGAAAATATATTTCCATTTATATTTTAAAACATTCAAAGCTCTGAATTCATATAACCCAAAACATAAAACTACAAACAATATTTGATTACAAATATTTGTTCTTTCTTCATTTCTTAGAGACAACAGTGATGGCACCTTTTGCTACAGCCCAGCCAAAACTCTGTTTTACCCTATTCTTTTCATTATATTTTTGCTGCTACAACCATTAAGAGTTTCTAGACTCTTCTATACATATCTAGCAAAGGACGTGGAAATCAAAAAGATTATAAAATGCATTTAATAAAGAGTTTTTCATCCACCGTAAGGAAGTCTGAAGAAGATAATAATGAAAAGCATTCTTTGACTCAAAAATGTCCTGATTTGGAGTGAGTAAGAAGGCACGTAACCTGCACATAGATAGATTAGATAGAAAATAGTAAGGTATACGGAAAAATAAATGAGGCAGTTGGAGATTAACTCCAACACTCCCCCTTAGTCACAACTGCCATCTACTATGCTCAAATTGTTTCGTTGATCCACAAAACTTTCTTTTCCCAATGCCTTGGTGAAGATGTCAGCAAATTGATCTTCTAACCTGCAATGTTCCAAAATGATTTCTCTATTGTTGATTAACTCCCTGATAAAATGATACCTTGTATCTATATGCTTGCTCCTTTTATGAAAGACCAAGTTCTTAGATAGTGCTATGGCTGAGTTGTTGTCACAATATATCTTTGTTGCCTCTTCTTGTCCATACCTCAATTCTTTTAGCATTCTTCTCATCCATACCACTTGACACACTGCCCCTGTAGCTGCTACATACCCTACTTCAGCTGATGAAAGAGTGACTATTGGTTGTTTCTTTGATGCACAAGATACTACACTTGATCCAAAGTGAAAAACGTAACCGGAAGTGCTCTTCCTGTCATCTATACTTCCTGCACAATCACTGTCAGTGTATCCTATCAACTTGAAATTACTTGTCTTTGAGTAAAGAATTCCATAGTTCCTTGTTCCACTAATATATTTCAAAATTCTTTTTCCAGCTTGCCAATGAGAAACTTTTGGAGATTCCATGAACCTTGAAATGAGACTAACTCCAATCATTATATCCGGTCTTATGTCTGTTAAATACATAAGACTACCAACAAGTTTTTTGTACAAAGTTGGATTTACATCTGCTCCTTTGTCATCTTTGCTCAATTTCAAACCTGTCACTATTGGTGTTGGGGCTGATTTGCAATTCATCATATTAAACCTCCTAAATATATCATTTGCATACTTAGATTGTGAGATGAATATACCTTTCTTAGTTTGACTTACTTCAATGCCAAGAAAATACTTCATTAAACTCAAATCAATCATCTCAAATTCTTTCTTCATAGCTGATTTGAACATGTCAATTGATAAATCACTAGTGAATATCAAGTCATCAACATATAAGCATACAATTATGATCTCACCTTGCTCATTCATGTTGGTATACAATGTAGGCTCACTGCTACACCTATTGAAGCCATTTTGCAAAAGGTAAGAATCAATTCTACTATACCATGCCCTTGGAGCTTGTTTAAGTCCATAGAGTGCCTTCTTGAGTTTGTAAACCTTGTTTTCATGACCCAAAATATCATACCTAAGTGGTTGCTCCACATAGACCTCTTCTTCTAATATTCCATTTAAGAAAGTTGATTTCACATCCATTTGATATACCGCCCACTTGTTTTGAGCTGCTATGGCTAGTATTGTTCTTATAGTGTCTAGACGGGTTACCGGTGCAAATGTCTCATTGTAGTCTATCTTGAGTTGTTGTGAATAACCTTTTGCTACAAGCCTTGCCTTGTGTCTTTGCACATCACCATTTGCATTCAATTTTGTCTTATAAACCCACTTCACTCCTATCACTTCTTTTCCTTGTGGAAGGTTAACTAATTCCCATGTTTCATTCTTTTCTATTGCATCAATTTCTTCATCCATTGCATTTACCCATTTTTCTTCTTTGGTAGCATCTTCAAAATGAATTGGATCTTCAACATATGAATATAAAGAAAAAAGAGAATTCTGACCTGCATTATTTTCACCATCATTTTGCTCATAAATATCTCTTAAACTTCTGATTTTTTGTCTTCTTAAGCTTGCTAATGTAGGATTGGACATGTCACTTGAATTTGTTGAATGCGGGCTAGATGGTCCAACACCAAGAGTGCCAATTGATAATGGAGTATGTTGCACATTTGATGGTGTATTTTCTTGTGTTTGTGAGGCTGTCCTTACATTTGATGGTGTCATTTGTTGTCCACTTTGTTGACCTTGAATAGTTGTAGGAGGAGTCACATTTGAAGGAGTACTTGCTAATATAAAATCTTCATTTTCTTCTTGTGGCAAGTTGGCTACAATATTGATTGTTTTATCCAAAGTTCCATCGCATGCTTCATCTTCTACAAATTGCACATCTCTGCTGATTATAACCTTCTTGCTGATTGGAATGTATAACTTTTATGCCTTGGATTCATCATTGTATCCCACAAATATACATTTTTCTCCTTTGATGTCCAACTTTCTTCTCAACTCATCTGGTACATGTGCATAAGCCACACATCCAAATACTCTCATATGAGAAACGTTATGTTTTTTTCCACTCCATGCTTCTTCTGGAATCATATTGATGACACTTTTAGTGGGACATCTATTAATTATATATGCTTCACATGCTATAGCTTCAACCCAATACTCATTTGACAAATGTTTTTCCTTCAACATGCTTCTTGCCATTTCCATAATTGTTCTATTTTTCCTTTCAGCTACACCATTTTGCTGAGGGGTGTATCTAGTGGTAAATTGCTTGTGAATTCCATGGTCTTTGCAAAAATTTATGAAGTCATTTGAAATGTATTCACTGCCTCTATCCATTCTCAATGCTTTGATGTGATGCACACTTTGCTTCTCAACAAGAGCCTTGAATTGACGAAAATAATCAAACACCTCATGCTTATCTTTTAGAAAGTAGACCCATATCTTTCTTGTGAAGTCATCAATGAATGTCAAGAAGTAGTAGCTTCCACCAATGGAGGTTGTTTGCATTGGTTCACACAAATCTGAATGAACAATCTCCAATGGTTTATTTGCAAGAATTGACTTCCCTGCTGGAAATGATTCTTTATGTTGTTTTCCCAAGATGCAACCTTCACATATTCTATCTAGTTTTTCTATTAGAGGTAGCCCCTTCACCATTCTTTTCTTATGCAATAAATTTAAGCTTCTAAAGTTTAAATGTCCAAATCTTAGGTGCCATAACCAATTCTCATCCTTAATTTCAGCTTGAAAGATTTTTTGTGTGATTGTTGTAAATTTTTCTTCATACACTTGTGGGTTCAATGAGGGGTGTTCTTGAGCAAACTCTACATTCAAATCCGGTTTTATCCTTAGGGGAAACATTCTATTGCTTGTCATTTGGACTTTTGCTATAAGCTGATTGCTTGAATATTTGTCTAAAATTGTGCATTCTTTGTTTTTGAAATAGACTCTATACCCCTTTTGAATGAGCTGTCCTATACTCATTAAGTTATGTTTCAGCCTAGGAACAAAATACACATCTGAAATAAAAAATTTCTCCCCCTTTTTGGTTAAAATGTTGACACTTCCTTTATGCATAACTGAAACTTTGTTGTCATTACCCAATGTTACATTTGATTTCACACTCTCATCCAAACATGAAAACATTTCTATGTTTCCACTCATATGGTTGCTACAGCTTGAGTCTAAAAACCATATGTCTTTCTCACTTTCTTGTGCAACATTACAAGCTATGAACATGCTATCTTGAGTTTGATTTTCCTTGGTAAAATTTGCACTTTGTTGCCTAGAATCATATTGCTTCTTTCTACATTCACTTAAATAATGCCCAAATTTCTTGCAATAATGACATTGAACTGAGGACTTATCATACCTTTGGCTTTGGGGCTGATTTTGAGTTGATGTTTGATAATTGAATCTTCCACTTGAGCTTGATGGGTTGCTACCTCTTCCACTTGAATTTTATGGGCTGCTTCTTCCACCTCTATATGAGTTTCTTCCTCTACCTCTGAAATTTGTTCTTCCCCTACCTCTACCATGGTTGAATGAAACTTGTGTTTTAAAAGCATGCTCCAATGATGAATTTGCTGACCTGCTCAACCTATGCTCATGAGAAATGAGTGATGCATGCAGCTCATCAACTGAAAACTGTGTGAGGTCCTTTGTTTCCTCTATGGTTACATCAATTGTTTCAAATTTTGTGGGTAAAGTCCTTAAAATCTTTTCAACCACTCTTCTCTCTTCAAGGTTTTCACCATGAGATCTAATTTGATTTACCAATCCAATTATTTGAGTGAAAAATGAGTCTATTGTATCTGATTCTTTCATGTAGATGGTCTCAAAATCCCTTCTTAGCATTTGCAACTTAGCTATTTTCACTTTTTCCATTCCTTGATAAGCTGTTTGAAGAATATCCCATGCTTGCTTGGACTTTGTTACTGCTTGAATCCTTGGAAAAATGCTTTCATTTACTCCTTGAAAAATGAAGAAGAGGGCTTTTGAATCTTTCTTTTTATTTCCTTCAATATGTCTTTCTCTGCTTGAGTTAATGCATTATATGCTGTTGCATCTGCTAGTTCTGGGTAAGCATTCTCAACAAACTCCCATAAGTCTTGAGCACAAAATAATTCCTCCATTGTAATTGCCCAATAATCATAATTATTCCCATTGAACTGAGGAATTTGTGGGTTTCTCAAACTTCTGCTGGGAGCTGCCATTGATGACTGTGAATAACCCTTCCAACTCTTTGAAATCTTTTCCAATCACTTTACCCAATAACCTTCAGCCCTGATACCACTGATAGAGAGATACCACTGATAGAGAGATGCAGATGAAAATGCATACACAAGAATGAAGAACAAAAAAACACAGATAGAAACAGAGCAGTCTGAAAATATATTTCCATTTATATTTTAAAACATTCAAAGCTCTGAATTCATATAACCCAAAACACAGAACTGCAAGCAACATTTGATTACAAATATTTGTTCTTTCTTCATTTCATAGAGACAACGGTGATGGCACCTTTTGCTACAGCCCAGCCAAAACTCTGTTTTACCCTGTTCTTTTCATTATATTTCTGCTACTACAGCCATTAAGAGTTTCCAGACTCTTCTATACATATCTAGCAAAGGAGGGAAATCAAAAAATTATAAAATGCATTTAATAAAAAGTTTTTCATCCACTGTAAGGAAGTTTGAAGAAGATAATAATGAAAAGCATTCTTTGACTCAAAAATGTCCTGATTTGGAGTGAGTAGGAAGGCACGTAACCTGCACAGAGATAGATTAGATAGAAAACAGTAAGGTATACGGAAAAATAAATGAGGCAGTTGGAGATTAACTCCAACAGTTTTGATTCAACAAAAATGTTATGATTGTATATGATAAATTCTGTACAAGTCAATCCATTTTGTCCTTATTTATCAAATAGCTAGGTTGATACATGATATGTATGATGTAAGGGCGTGCATACAGCAGTAGTTGTGTAACACCAATCTGTTGTAGCAGCAAGCTTCCAACTGTAGCTTCTATGTATAACTGTGTTTAAACTATCATTAATATAAAAAAAAAAATCTGGTTTTAGGAAAATTCACACGAAATAAAATTCACCGTCAGCAATAAAATTAATCGTATTAATATTTGTTAATATATATTTCAAAATTTTTGATTTTTGATTTTATTAAAATTATTAATGCAGTTAATTTTTGAAAATTCACGATAAATAAAATTCACCACTTTGATTTTATTAAAAATATTAATGCGATTAATTTTCCACCGTGGTGAATTGCTGGCCGTGAATTTTACTTTGCGGTGAATTTTCTGTTGGTGAATTTTCTGCGGCAGTGAATTGCTAGCTATGAATTGCTGGTGATGAATTTTCTTTATGTCAAATATCTAACCTATTAAGTTTATTATAGATATTGCATTCCTTAAAACATAATAGAAACTATTTATAGTTGTTCAAATGTTTTTTCTTGATCATTTCAGCAATGAAATGATATTTCACAAAATAGATTGTACCATGCAAAGAAACCTTAGAAAATGTCATTGACGATTGATTACAAATAGAAGCATCCTAGATGATATTAAAAAATACATCTGAAATTTAATGTTTTACTTCTTAATAACATTCTCTGATGTTTAGAAACAAAATTAGGTCTGTAGTGCATAACCAAAATATTGACTTACTATTGCACACCTTGCGACAAAATAAAAAAAGCTAGAAGTAAATGCTTTACCAAAGGATCTCAAATCAATTGGCTTTACCAAAGCTCGACACAATGGGTATGTCCTCTCCCTTTCAAATATTTAAGAATTTGGTGTAAGCTTACCCACTACTATGAGGGGCTTTTAAAAATAATTTAAGACAAAATACTAATTTTGTCTTAAATATATTTAAGTTATATTTATTTATTTATTTTGTCTTAACTTAAGACAATAGAAATTAAATATATTTAAGTTTTTATTTTTATTTTACATTGTCTCAAATTAAGACAATAGAAATTAAATATATTTAAGTTTTATTTTTTATTTTACATTGTCTCAAATTATGACAATAGAAATTAAATATATTTAAGTTTTATTTTTTATTTTACATTGTCTCAAATTAAGACAATAGAAATGAAATATATTTAAGTTTTATTTTTTATTTTACATTGTCTCTCACTATTTTTTTTCTTTTGTCGTTCTTAGTCAAAAAAAGAAACGTAAGAAACACTCATTGCAAAGCCTACAGCTGTTCGATTTTTCCTTCCAAGAAATAAATAAATTTATTTATTTGGTATTTAGTGATAAAGAGAATTAATAAATTTATTTATTTGGCATTTCGTGATAAAGAGAATATGCCACGTGCCTATTTCGATTATCAATGCTCTGTGTTATTTCTTTTAGTTTAATTTATTCTTAATAATTTTTAAAGTTTTTTATATTATATATAGAGAGATCAAAAACATAAGCCCCAAGGCATCACCAGGGAATGAAAAGTACGGCTCAAGAGAGGCAAGGCCTCACATCAAGAGCACACAGAGAACAGTAGTACAAAAAATATATATACAACCTATGCACAGCACGAAGAGAAGCTGATACAAAACATAGCAGCCACTAGCATAAAGTTACATCGATGCTATCAACCCAAGCCACCCAACCCAAGGCGCCTTCCATCCATGCAATGTGCTTGGTCTCCTGAATCTGAGCCAACATCAGGACCTGTTCCTTGTTAACTTTCCTGTTGTTCTTCACTTCTTGGGTCAGGATCTTGCATGTTTTCTCAAAGAGCTGCAGATTGTCCATAGTCTGCCTCCAAGCATAACCTCCTTGCATCTCGTATATGAAGAACGTGGCGGAGCCATTTTTGAGGAACCTTTTGAGCTTCTCTTTTTCAATCAACATAGTAGTGCGGACCTGCAAAAAAATTTTAAGGTAGATGAGTTTTCGAAAAGACTCAGTAAGAATTCTGGGATTACTCTGAAATCTCTCTTCATTTCTACATTTCCAGATTTGCCACAAAATCCCCGAGGAGAGGATTTTCCAAAATAAATTAGTATCATGTTTCAAGCCAACGATATGCCCGGTAATAATCTCAAAGATGTTAAAGAGAGAAGGATACATAATGCCAAACATCAGCCAAATCTCTTTAGCAAAAATGCAGTCAAAAAGAATGTGTCTACCAGTCTCGGGTAACCTGCACATGGGACAAACATCAGTACCAAGGGGATCTTTTCTGATAGGGAGTCTATCAAGAATAACCAGCCAGTTAAAACATTTAATCTTAGGTTCAGTAGGACCTTTCCAAAGATTTTCAAACAAGTTCTTCCATGCACGGGTGTCTAAAGAAGAGTACCAGACCTTGTTAATGTGATCTATAACGGCCTCAGAATGCCCAATAGTGTTATAAATGTTTTTGGCTTTGATTTTGTTAAGCACAGTCCCATCAGGCCACTTGATGCTTAAAAATCTGTGGGAGTCAATTTGACAGGAGGTCGGGAGATTTCTGGTGGCTTTGCGGATCATACTGTACGTTTTCTTCTGGGAGCCGGGAAGGTTAAATTTGTTACTGAGAACCTCCCAGTCTATTAATCTGTCATGCTCAAATAAGTCAGCCAATTGGGAGATGCCTTTGCTGTTCCATTGCCTAGCCGAGCAGCCCTGAGAGAGGGCGAGGGGCTTGCCAGAGTAATTCAGGTTCCACCAAATGGACCTTTCACCATAAAGATGGGCATCATCATGGAAGGACCTGTTAGTTATAAAATGTTTCACAAAATTCCAGGCTTTCCAGATGGATCTAAAAATAGCAGATCCTTGCACATTCACGGGAAAATCACCAAGGACAAGATCATTAAAAGGAAGATTCTTCCAAGACTTAGCTATCTTGGGGATACCTCTCTCAATGTTATTTCTAACCAAGACCTTCCAGGGATCATCACCATCAAGAGAGTGGAAGATCCACTTGGCGGCCAGGGCAATCCCCTGGAGCTTAAGATCCTTCAAGCCAAGCCCCCCAAGGAGTTTGTTGGTGTGACACCATTCCCACTTGACCGCATGCATTTTGTTCTTGCCTTTGCCATCAGACCAGAGAAACTTCCTAATCTCTTTTTGGATTTCATAGATTTGATAGTTACTGAACATCCAAGCTGAGGAGTAATAGATATTATAAGATGACAGAATTTTCTGGCAAACCTGCACTCTGCCGGCCAGCGACAGGGCCCTGTTATGCCACTTATGGAGCTTCTTCACAATCTTGTCTTTGACCCAGAACCACATATCTTTAAGGGAGGGGTCGATGGAGAAGGGAATACCAAGATACCTCACTATCTTGTTAGGGCCACCCCATTGAAAGTTATAGCTCTTGAACCAGATGGGTGGCTGCTCAACCCACCCAAGGCAGACAGACTTAAGGTGGGAGAGGCGGGCGCCCGAGATTTTGCAGAAAATGTTGAGTTTGTGATAAAGTTAAAAAAATATTTGAGTAGTTATTAGAGTTTTTTTATTGTAGGTTTTAGTAAATTTATATTTATATTAAATATTTATATTTAATTTTTTTAATATACATTTTAAATTAAATCACATAAAATTTATTAAAATTAAATCAAATCAAATCAAAATTATCTATATTTAAATTAGAAATTGATTTTTTACCTTTCATTTTATTTTTTAGTTTTTTAAGTTTAATCTTACTTGTAATTTTTAATATAAAAGTTAAAATTTTAGTTTTAACAGTTTTAATACAGTTTATTTTTAGTTTTACTATTTTATTTGAAGTACAATTTTACTTTCAAATTAATGTTACTATTGTTTGCAATATATTAATTATATTTTTTAAGTACATTTTTTTAAATTTTAATTCTATTATTTAATTATTTATTCTCAATAAGTTTATTATTTAATATTTTTTTAAAAATTATTTGTTTAAATGGATATTTTAATTTTGCATTTCCTTTATAGTATGATTTAACTTTGAAATTTATTTTACATATTTACTTATATTTATGAAATTACAAACTACAATTAAAAGTTATTAGAAATAATTTAATTTATAATTATTCATGTTATTAAATTTTAATTATTTTAAAGTTATTTGTTTAAATGGATATTGTAATTTTGCATTTCCTTTATAGTATGATTTAACTTTGAAATTTATTTTACATATTTATTTATGCTTATGAAATTACAAATTATAATTAAAAGTTATTAGAAATAATTTAATTTATAATTATTCATTTTATTTTTATCCTAATTTATATAATAAAATAAATTTCAAACTTAAAATCTAAATTAAACGTTATTGAGAGAGAGGGAGACTAACTTTTGATTAGTCGATTCATGCCAACAATCCAAGGATTACATGTGTCCCTAGGGAGTTATGCTCAAGGTACCACATGTGTCATTTGATTAAGGATATGATAATTCACCTTTCAAACCTCTTTAGAGTACCCATTGCACACTTAAGGAAGATAGAGAAGATATAAAGAGGAAAAAGGAGAAAAAGAGAAAGAAAGGAAGAGAGAGAGAGAGGGGGGGGAAGATAAAAATGGATGGATATAGATAGGGAGAGGGAGATACAAAAAGAGAAAAGAGAGAAAAAAAGATAGAGAGAAAGATAAATAGAGATCTATGGAGAGATAAAGAGGGAGACAAAGAGATATAGAGAGATAGAAGAGAGATAGAGATATAGAGATAGAGATAGAGGTAGAGATATACTAGAGGAATAAATAGGGAGAGAGAGAGGGTGAGAGAAAGATAGAGATAGAGAGAGAGAGAGAGAATATAAGAGACATAGATAGATATAAAGTACCATAGGGAGAGAGATAAAGAGATAGATAAAGAGAAATAG
>VDFB02109387.1:0-40577 GCA_007258455.2 Sequoia sempervirens
AGAGGACATGTGGGGAGAAGTGAAGGAATTAAAAATTCCATTTAGGTGCCTTGGGGGATTAAAAGGTGAATTAAAAATTCACATGGGGAAGGGGGATGCCTTGTCCAAAAGGAGAAAGCCTTTAATAAGGTTGACTCAAGGACATGTGCCATAAATAGGATGAGGATTAGGTTAGGCTAATCAAATGATTAAGGTTGTGCAAGTACTTAGTTATATAGACTAATGACTGATTAGAGGCAAGTGGGAAATTATGGAGGATGTGACCTTAATGATGATTAAGGGTGTATTTTTATATAACCAATTGACCAAGAAAGGTAAATGATAAAATGGATTAGGGACCAACTTGCAAAAGTTGGAGGATGTGACCATGAGAGAGAAAAGATGAATTAAAAATGCATTTTAATTCAAAAGGGGAATATGACTAAATTAAATAAAAGGGGATATTTATTTAATTTAAAGGAGAAAAAGGGGTAAAGTATCAAATTAAATACTTTAGGACCCTTGTGCGAGATGCAAGATATTAATTAAACAAATGGCTTTAATTAATATTGTCAGAGGGGATGAGCAACCGAATGAATCAAGGAGATGCATTTGATCATATGGAAGTGATCAAAATTGGACGTCTACAAGCACTATTTATAATATTTTCTCTAAGTTGGTTATTTTAAGAATTATTCCTTTCTTACATCGTTTTATATCCTAACATAAAAATTTCTTGTTCCAAGGAGACACATTCTAGATATTTTCCTCACCACTCATGAAATTATGCACTCCATGGACAATAATAAGAAACCTAGTATGACCCTTAAATTAGATATTTTTTAAATATTATGATAAAGTCTCTTTTTCTTTCTTATTTTCTATTATTTAAAAAATTGGGCTTAAGGGGTTAATTTGTTAGCTCACTAAAGATTGTTTTCTACTCCTTAGTTCTCTGTCATAGTAAATGGAATCTCAAGAGGTTTATTTAGTATTATAATATGTCTTAGGAAAGGTGATAAAATCTCTCTACCTTTTTATTATTGTTTTTGAAGTCTTGGGGAAGAAATATTGATAAATTGGTTGTGTCTAGAGCTCTTAAGGGGATCAAGGTTGCTTCTTCTTTTACCCATTCTCATCAATAGTTTAATTGGGAATTTGTTGCAGGTTATTGGGTAGTGTAATTTTTACAACCCTTCTAGAGAGGATGATGTTTTTTGGACACTCCATTCCTCTGGCTAGTTTTTTGTGGCTTATTCTTACAACATGATTTCTAATAATATAAATTGTCCCAATTTTGATTGGAGGTGATCCAGAATCATATTTGATAATTCATAAAGTTATTTATTTCTTGTGTGCTACTTATCATAATAGAATCATTACTTTTGATAACCTTATAAAACACAAATTCTAGTTAGCTTATAAATGCATTTTATTTTTATTTTTATGAGTTTGTGAATCACCTTTTATTTAATTGTAGTTATTCTAGGGAAGTTTGAAATGAGGCCTTAACTAAGATTAAAGTGAATTGAACTTTTTATATTGTCCTTATTGATTTTGCATAAGTTGGGTTAATAGTTCTCCTATTTTAATCACACCATCATCAAGGAGTCCTTGAACCAAATCCCTCTACACATTTCTTGGGGTATTTGGAAAGAACAAAATAATAAAATCTTTAGAGAGAAGTTGAGGGATAATAAAGAAGTTTTTCAAATTATTACGAATTCTATTTAGTATAATTTGAATGTGGCCAATTTTGGAGCTTATAAAAAGTTTCCCTATACTCTTAAGATAAAATCTCGTCAAAATTGGGGAATGAATCAAAATATAAATAAAGATAATTCTACCAAAAATATACTTATAAAATATATTAGGTGGAAGAGAACTTAGAAAGTGTGGGTTAAACTAAAGTTTGATAGGTATTCAAAAGGTAACATTGTTCAAGCTACTAAGAGTGTTTCTTAAGGGATGAGAATGGTAACATGGTTGAAGTATTTTCTAGGAATATTATTTATAAAATAAAATAGTCAAGTTGAAGAATGGGTTGTTTAGTGGGGAATTAAGAGAATTCTTCTTCTTGGCTTCTAGATAGTTGAAATTTAAAGAGATTGAAATTTGATAGTTGATTTGATCGAGAACTCTAATGAACCTCTTTGAAAGATAAGAAATTATATTGAAGATCTTATATCCTTGATTCATAAATTTTTAGAATCAAAGTTGAAACATATATTTAGAGAAGGAAATTTGATTGATGATTCCCTTGCTCAATTTGGTCTTCAACATCAAAATTGGATGTATTGGTCTAATGACTAAGAGTTTTTGCTAAAGGTTAGGGTAATATTAGTAAATGTAGGGCCATATTTTTCCTATCAACAATGAGTATGATGTGTGTGGGATATATGCAAGGTGGTAGGAATAAAATTTCAATTATTTTGAACATGTTTTAATAATTACTTGGGAAGTTGCGTGAAAAATCATATCAATTAAAACTTATGTTTTAATAATTATCTTGATAGTTATATTAAAGCTCTTATTAAAATTGGAAGGCATTATTTTTGGAAGGTGATGGATAATTATGAGGCCTCTACCTACATGCATGTTACAAGGATGTTTCTTATGTATGTGGGTATTACTATCAAACATAATGATAACTTAAGTCATTGTGCCTTCTCTCTCAATATTTTATTTATCATTCTATTTTTTGTTGTGTTTTCTTTCATCTATGTTGCAAGATACCATGGATGAACAAAAAAGTTGTTATGAGATAGAGTCTTCACTTCACTAAAGAATGAAATTGGGGTCTATTCCATCTTCAAATGAGGAGGATTAATGATCATTTTCATGTTATGTGTGATCATGATGATACAATCACTACCTAGTTTGTTAACTCATGGAAACAAAAACATGTTTTCATTAAAGTGGTGTCAAATTTGTGGTTACAAGGGAACTTATTACCTAAGCTACTAGCATTCATTATGATATGGATAAAGTTCAAAACTACCATAAATTCATAGGATCTTTTCTAGAGGAAGGGGATTATATCCAAAAGGATCATAATCAGTACAATAAAGAAGATCTTCCAACACCATGTCCTCTAGTAAGATTCCACTTAATTAAAAATTTCCCTTGAGGGTAGATTTGGGACTATTCACAACTACCAATTTCCTTTGCCTGATCTCTTGTGGAATTAATTTCTTCTAATGCCTTTGGAGAAATACATTAATGAGGGTGGCTACCCTCCCCTACACCAAGGTCCCCTCCCTTGTACCAAGGTTTCATTTTTCCTTACATAACTTTACCCTCAAATTGTATCCTATGATTAATCCTACAATGAAAACCCCTAGCTTGTGTATTAAATTTTACATGCTAGACCTTTTTAGTTATCTTACAATAATTACAAGAACCCTAACGCTTATAATGGAAAAATAAAGTATCCTTCATTAAAGGAATTTATAATCCTACCTCCTTGAAAATATTGAGTAATAAGAGCCTTATGCCTCCCTTTCTACTCCTTTTTCAAAGATAAATAAAATCCCTTCTGCTATTGAGACTCCTTTGTTTCTAGCTCAGGAAGGAAAGAAAAGAAAAAAGTCCCAAGATCCTACTCCTAAAGATATTCTTATATATAGATAAAAGATAAGGTTAAGGATAAGTCCTCTAAAAATCCTAAGGGAAAGAAAGCTCAATTAAGAAGGATTCAACTAGGAAGATTGTTGGTTAACATTTGACAAAGAGATTACTAGAGATGATAAATTTATTTCTTTGAGGGAGAGAATATCAGCTAGGTGTACTAAGGTGTCTATTGGGGATTAAAAAATTATTCTAAGGAAAATTATTTTAAGGAAATGATGATGATATCCACTCTATGTTTGATTTTGATAATGATAGTCATTCTAGGGATACTTCTTCTTTTTCTCTGTATAATAAAATCAATGACTCCTTGTCCCTCACCCCTACCAATATGGATTCTCATGTGGTTGTTCCTAAGGATTGCAATAATAGTGGAGAGGTGGAGAAAAAATATTTTACTTAAGATACAATAACTTTGGAAAGGTTAGGGAGAATAGTGAATAGTATAAGAAAATTGATTTCAAGGATGACCCTTTAGAGACCTACTATGTTGATATTTTTGATTTGTAGATTAGGGTAGATAATCTTGAGAAGATATAGGAAATTTTTGTTGACTTTCAAAGCTACAAAGACAAATGGGACAATATATATGAAACTGTGAAACTCTACCAACATAGGTTGGTCAAAATGGGGAAAGCTATGAATGAACTTGTCCAAGTTATTGATGGGATCATGAGAAAAATTTTCATTGGAGAGGCCACTATCCAATCCAAACTCAAAAAAAGGAATAAGAAGAAAAATAATGTGTATGATCTATAGGGATTTAATAAGATAATAAAAATAAGGAGTTGATTTCAGGAGCTATTAGTTGGGATGGGGTTCTTAATAACTTGTGTAAGGACTAGGGATCCTTATATTGGATCTTCATTGCTGTCCTTGTTTTGGGATTTTTTGTTGTTTTCTCAATTGTTTTACTATTTGGTCTAACCTATTGGCTATCCTTTTGACTTATTAGTTCTTTCAATAACTATTTTTTTTATGGATCT
This sequence comes from Sequoia sempervirens, assembly GCA_007258455.2. Classification (NCBI taxonomy): domain Eukaryota; kingdom Viridiplantae; phylum Streptophyta; class Pinopsida; order Cupressales; family Cupressaceae; genus Sequoia; species Sequoia sempervirens. Next base: position 4,596 of record VDFB02109387.1, read on the forward strand.
ATACTTTCTATAAGGGTTATGTTGGAAGTTTGGGAGTCTATCTACATTGATGTAGCCTAGAAACATGAGCATGAGATGTACATACATAGGTTGATTCAGCTAGTCCAGTGTTGTCATTGATGTCAACATTGTGGGAAGCATCCTTTGGGGTTACTTGTATAGTACTATCTATACCAGAAGCTGATCTATTAGAGGTTTGGTTAAGTGTTCTTTGCTAAATGTGTTATGGTCTAGTGCATCAGTTTTTGGATCCACACTTCACTACAAGAAGAGATGTAACTCTTCTCTCTTAATCTTATTATTGTGACTGATCATAGAATTATATTCAAGTTATCAAGAATTTTTGTGATGTATAATAAAATTTATCAATGATAGAGTTCAACTTTGTATACTATAGTCATCTCTCTGTTCAGTATGCCAACATGGGAGATTCCACATTTTCTTGAGAATATTATTTTGATGCTGCAGTTCTGAAGATAGTCTCTCTGATATTGATGCAAAGAGAAATTGAAGTAATATCGAATCTGGATGGTGTTTATTTTGAGAAGTGTGAGTTGGATTGGAGTGTTTGTGATTAGGTCCTATTCCTGGATGACCTAATGTATGATACATGTTGAGAAGATTAATTATATCTTGCAGATGTTATTTGAATTTATTTCAGATCCACACCGACTTGAAATTGAGTATTACACATTTTTCTTGGGCGAAAAGATGTTTCAAATCTTGTATGGTGCCAAAAAGAGCTATTTTGGATTTTTTTTGTTTGCATCTAATTAAGCTAACCTAATTAATGTATGAAATTCATTTGGGTATATATACATGAGATATTTTTGGAGTTGAGAGTGGTGTAGAAGCATGAGTGATAAGTTAATGTGTGAACTTAAAATACATATCAAATGTGATTGGTGTTTAGTAGTAGAAATTTAGAATCAGAGCAAGAATGTTGAGTGACTTCTAAGCAGGGAAATACTTCTTATTTAGAGCTTCAATGGAGCTTAAATACAACACAAGATAGGTGCACTTTGTATTAGTTCATGTTTTGGTAGTGAGCCATACCATTTTGTATTCTAGTTGTGATCCTTTTAAGGACAGTGTGTCCTAACATTGAGCCCATGTAATATACTATATTTGGATATAATATATTGTGAGCTAATCCTCACCATGGTTTTTCCCATTTTTGAGTTTTCCATGTAAAAATTTGGTGTTGATGTGTTTTATGGTGTCATGTTCTTTTCAATTTCTTCATTCTTATTTACAGTTATATATTCTTTAAGAATTGGGTGGTTTACAACTAGATGGTTTAATGGAATACTGATTCACCCCCCTCTCAATATTCTAGATAATAAATAATTGGTATTAGAGCTTGGTTCCTCTTAAAAAGTCTAATAGCTTGAGGACGGTCCTGGAATTCAAATACATGGAACATAAAAGATTTCTTATTCCTATGGAAGAGATCTCTGTTGAACATACAAAAGAAAAAAGGAATTGAGGAATAGCTTGAAGGAATTAAATGAGTGCTTTAATATGTTGAAAAAAAAATATAGTGAAGCTAGTAATCAATTAAAGAAAGTAGATGAGGACATCACCAAACTAAAAGAACAACTGGAAGAAAAGAGAAAAAATGAAGAATGTCAGAAAGTTGAAATAAAATAGAAGATGGATGAATGTGCAAAGCTTGAACATGAAGTGATAATTCTGAAATCAGATCTATAGAAGGCAAGAAGACATGAAGATAAATTTTTGGCAAGCTCTACAATGTTGGATAAACTGATTGTAGGACAAAAACTCTCTAAGGAAAAATGTGGTTTGGGATTTGAAGAAGGAAAAAGTTCGAAAGAAAATCAATCTCCTGACATGAAGAATCAAAGAAGCAATACCAGAAGGATTTCTATCAAATAACCTAATGCTCAAAGGTATTTATCCTCTAATGATGTATGTTATTCTTGCAATAGATTTGTATATAGGGAAAAAGATTATGAAAATAGAGTAAAAAAAAATGATGGAATGAATCAAAATACATTTCCATTCTCTAGAAAATGTTTCAAATGTAAGAAGTTTGAACATAAAGCTATAGAATGTAGAAGTCAAAAGTTGAACAAGACAATTTATTCATTCAATGGATATTGTTATCATTGTAAATTTTTTGTACACAAGGCTAACTAGTGCAAATATAGACTGAGTAAAATACAATTTAGATGGAAGAATATTGCCTTTTATGATTGGAACAAATCAAGAACCCTTTTCTAGAGATTGTTGAAGCATGAAAAATGACTATCTAGTAAAGATATATGAACCAATCATCAAGATTGATCTGATAGAGTTCAAGAAGTAAATGGAATGGATTTGGAGAAAGGAAGGAGAATCTAAATTATCAATTCTATTTGTGTCATCCCCTGGTGTAGAAAATCCCATCAAAAACTAAGCTCATGCAATGGCTTAGGGGGAGCAATAACAGAAAAATCCTAAAACCCATTGAAATACCAGGTGTCAAGTCATGACATGAAGATATATCTTGGAAAATGATTTCTAAAGTTATTGAAGAAAGTTGCAAAAGGAAGTATTGCGATGTGGAAGTTTTCTCGAAGTTTGACAACTTTTTTTGCAACATTTATTAGTGACACATTTATTGATACAGGTCAAATCCTATAGCTTAAAAAATATTTGAGAAGATAAATTCATTTGATGCGAAGGAAATGCAAATTGAAGAAGAGGAAGTGGATTCAAGGCATGCTGCAGAAGCTAAACATCAAAACCCTATTCTTCATTGGAGAAAATTATAGAGGTATTCTACTTAAATGATTCCTTTTCATAATTTTCAATTTTAATACAATGGATGGTTCAAAGGTAGTGAATGTGTTTCAAAAAAACCACAAATTAAATTTAAGAATTATTCTTCGAAATTTTTTTTAGAAGATTTGGTGGGTACATTTTTTGGCATTCCCCTTAGAGTGTTACCTACTGAGGATATTCATGTATACATTTATAGAAAAATTGAGGAAAATTCACCTATTTTGTCGGCACTCTCAAATTTTGCAAATTTGAGATGCCCATTTCAAAATTTTGCCTCTGCACTCTCAGAAGTGCACTTGAAGGATCTGCCTAAATGACCTACTTTAGAGGGTCATATTTTAGATTCTGTTGATTTTTGTGTAAAATAACTTTGCAGACACACTCATGTGTCATATGTGAACATGCATGTCAATTTTCAGCTTCCCACAATGAGTTTTATCAGGGTTTCAAAATTTGAAGCTGGAGGGTTTTGTCACAGTTCAGCTGTTTGCAAACGTTCAGTTTTGCAAGGTTGCCTCTCGTTTGAACTTGCATTTTGCAATCAGATGATCATCATGATAAAATGATTATTTCTCTATATTCTCCATACCAAAATGAGCTCACATGTCAGTTTTTAGAGCCTCACGACTTGATTTGCTATTTTTAGCAGATCAAAACCAAATGGAATTTCTTTAGTTTTGCACTGAAACCTTTTTGAGAGGCCGATTTCGATCATCAATAAATTTTGATGGGTGATGACTCAGGGCAAGCCATCTTGGACACGTGCTAAGTGTACCAAAGTATTCTACTATGTCTAGTGGTAGCCTCTCATGAGCTGATTTGATATTTTTGCAATGAGGTGATCTCTTGAGTTTTAATTGGTTCATAACAGTTGTTTGTTGCAAAAAGTTTGAGTAAGTAACTTTGATAGTGAATAACTTTTTCCTTGTGATTTATCTCTTCGATCCCTCTTTTGCATTGCAATCTCAGGTCAGATGCCTACATGATTGCAAGTTTTCATGAATCTAGGAGGCCGTCTGATTGGTTTTCAAAGCTGGTTCCAGAGCCCACCTGGCCCATTTTGCTCATTTTTCAGGAGTGCCTGAAAGCAGATCTTGATGATAACCCATTTCATCTTCTCACTCTAGATATATCCAAAGGCTGCCTTTGATAAGTTTGAGCTTGAAAGTTGTTTGAAAACAAATTTTTTTTAGCTGGGCCCACCTGGGGACCCGATCTGCTTCACATGGTTTGAAGTTGTGTTTCAATATTGGAAAGGAGATATTGTTAGGTGTTGGGGATTCATGTTATGATCTTTAGAGTAACATATTTCCAACATATCAATAGGCATCACATTTGTTGTATGAGGATGGTTTTTCTCCTATAATGGAGTGATTGTCTAGTTATGACTTGGTAAGGTGGAGCCAAATATATGTGCAAAATGTAGAAGTATAAGATAACATTCCATTAGTCTGCCACAAGCAAGATGGTCTTGATTTGTACCCAGTCTAAAGGGCAGCAATAAAATATTCTTTGTTTCTGTTAGAGGACACAATACAACCAAAAATGAAGGGCCAACTTAACTCTCCATGTAGTATGCATCGGCAGTGACACCATCATAGGAGAGCAACATGAATAGGTAATGGAGTTATCCAGTTACTCATAAGAAGACAATGCCATCTTATATTGACTGTTGACAAGGAATTACCACTATGTGAATATATTTCTAAATTGGTTGGCAAGCAATGGATTGTGCTCAGAATCCAACTCCCATAATTCATTTCAGAATTGTTTCCAAATCCTTGAAAGTAAAATGTGTGTATTAAAGGGAGCAGCTATCGCCCACACACTAGATGCGTGCCCAACCATTTGGGCAGAAAATTGAAATGTTGAAAAGGTTGTAAAAAAATTCAAATGCAAATGCAATTTGTAGAAGTAAAAGATCGTGCCCCACAAAACCAAAATGAAGGTGTTGAAATGCTTTATGAAACTTTAAAGTGAATGTAAGGAAGGGTGCACAGAGGATATACGGGGTTTCAAGTCAACGCTGGAAAAAGAAGACGCCATCAAAAGCACATATGTGCTGAAAGTGCTTAGACAAAGAGCCACCGTAGGTGCATAGTAAGGAAAATTTTCCAAAGCATAAAATTGAAGGAAATGATAAATAAGAAACAAGGACGCCCTACTAGTTGGGAAAAGAATGAGCCAACATTATGAATGCATAGAATAAATGCCACAGTAAACACTTTGTTCCATGAACACAAAATGGAGTTTCAAAGATTTTAGAAACTTTAAGCATGATTGCAGTTGGAACCAAAGCATAAATTCCAGATAGAGGGGGACGCCTTGACTACAACACATACAAAGAATGTTGAAAATACTTTAGTAACTTTTAGGAAAATGCATTATCCAAAATGAATGCCATGGAGGGAGATCTCACACAATGAGGAAGCCACACATGGAGGGTGCTATTGACAGCAAGATGGAATGTTACGCTCAAATAAAGACACAATAAACTTGTTGAAAAGTTAGTGGAAAATTTTTAACAAACACAACTGGTGGCTAATGGCATTGCCATAAAAGGAATAAGCATAATATATCAAAATATAGAGATCCAACAAAGCGTAAGAAACAAAATGATTTACTAAGAATGACCATAGAAACCTTTGGAAAATGAAATGAAGCAAGGACTGTCATGGAGCATGGCATGCATGATATAAACTTCATGTGTTTAGGATCCTAAGTAAATACAACCTGCAGGAGGCATAATGGAATGATGTTGTTGCTAAGTGTTCCAGCCGTGGGTTGAGAATTGCTCTAAAAAACCTTCAAACAAATGTGGCCACCATGACTCTCCAGATGCAAATAAAATTGTAGAGAAGAATGCTAGAGCAAATACAAAGAGGAATTATGGAAAAACGTGAAAAAAAGCTAAACAAATAAAATCAACGGTGAAAAATGAATGTTGAATCTAGCTTCATCCTCACCGTCCCCCTCCAAGTCGCGATCTAGGAGGTTGGCATCCGCGAAATGGCAGGCTTGTGGCATGTGGCTTTGGTGGGTCCCAGGCATCTAAGGCTTATGGGTGAAAAGTTTTATTTTAAAGAAGGGAGGCCAATATTTAATATTTTACAACCCTCACATGATTTTTGAAAGTCATATTGCTCGATGATTTTTTGAAATTCTTGAATAGGGAATGGGTAAAGTATTTTACCCGATAAGGGTAAAAAGAGCTTTCATTTTATTTAAAAGACAAAGATTAGAATGCAAGGTGAATTGATTATCAGTTGGGATAAAATTAAATGTTTTCATCTTAAAAGGGAAAAGCATTTCAAATTGTGACATATGGCATCTTGGTCCCATGGAAGGATTGAATGCGTGGGTAATGTTTTGTTTCCACCATTCAATACTTAAGATCCTCCAATTTAAAAAATGCAAATATCTTAAAAGTGAGGCAACACATTTAATTGCCGATGATTTTAAATGAGAGGAGGAGCCTCTTTTTCCAAAATGAAATATTTAAAGAGCATAGGGAAAATATAAATGGTGGGCCCAGTATGGTTTTAGAGCGGCGCGTTTGAATTTAAGTAGCCTGATTTAATATTTCAGAGCTTTTAAGGTGTAAAAGGAGGATGAGTTAAGTGAATTTTATATTCACTTTATAAAGGAATGTCTTAGTTGCTGGGAAATGAAAATTAAATGTGTTTGCAATGTGCAACAACATAAATTAAAATAGAGGGGAATATTTTACTTTGATAAAGTAAAATAAAATGCAACAAAGAACAAAAATAGAAAAATAAAGGAATTTTCACGGCCAGGCAAGAGGCATTTTACATAGCAAGTAAAATGGGATGGAATTCCATCACATGGGCTAATTTTCTGTTGCAAGAGAACTAACAGCAAAGGAAGATAAAGAGGAAAATTCAGTTACAGAGAGATGAGAGATGTTTTGAGTAGCTTGTTGATCGACAGTGGATTGAGTTTCTAGATGGCATCTATAGATCAGATTGATCTTAGGGCTACTTTTGTTTCTCTTTTATTCTTTTCTTCTCTCATTGTAAAAAAAAAGGAGGTTGGGATTCCAATTTCTGAAAGCTCTACAAGTCAGGTAGAAGCTCTGGGTAAAATTGTATAGCTAGGAGAATTGTAACTAAGTCATTAAATCTGAAAGTGTCTGTGATGAATTTTACTCTCATGTTTGTATTTAGCTGATAATTGTCTCCATTTTTGAGATGTATTACTCTTTTTGACTCAATAATAAGATTATCTGATTCTTTTCATGCACATTTGCTACATTAGAGTGATATATGTTGTTTCCTTCTATTCTGAGAATAATTTAATTTCTTTAATGAAGCACAAGTTGCATTTATTATTGCCTTTTGTTCATAGGATAGTGTAATTGCTTCAACATATATGATAGGAATACTATGTTTGAGGTGGATTTATAAGAAGAGTTATCAGATAAAACTTCAGTGATCTGGTTGTCATAATATGATAACATTTGTAAGGATCTTTATAACATTTTCAACACTGTAGGATGAATGCTAGTTATATGACTCCATAGCTCATTTTCTGGCACTTGTCAAGTATTATACTTATGTTGTTTTCAGCTTGGTCCCCAATTTTCAAAATTCAAAACCATTTTAAATCCATGTGTGCTATAGTGTTGTGGTTATCTCATGCTCCAAGTAGTTGATATTACTGATGAACAACCAATTCTATTCAGTATTATCCTATTATGTTGAGCTATTAAATGAGATTATCTGATAAGCAATATTCTATTATGTATGAGTTTCAATTTTTTGATATTGCTAAAGGGATCACCCTCTCAGGTCTTGTAGAGCCCGAAGTGTAGGAGGATGTTTAAAGTCCTCGTCAGTTGGTCTAGGTCCTTCGAGCTGCCCTTGATTGGAATTGGAAATTCCATAGGTAGATTAGAAGACCAACCTGCTTACAGCATAAAAAGGAACCAACATATTCTATTAAGTTTTTTGTGGAAAAGTGAATTGGAAGGAAACTATGATGAATATAAAACCCTATTTGAAATGAAATTGGATGTATGGAATAAATTTCCACTGTTTGAATTTAACAAGAAGTACATTCAAATTGCATTCAGCGGGATTCATGATGAGTCTATCTAGATTGATGGTGCACACTCGATAACTAGAGAAGCTATAAGGGATGTGACTGGTTTATGGTCCTCCAAACAAGTTCTGAGATGCAATTATATCGATGACCAGGAATTAATAGAGATGACTAGCACAACTCTTGAAGGAAAATAACTTGTCTTGAGTACAATTGAAAATCTAGTCATATGGTATGTTGCAATGCTTATTGGACATAAACTTTTCTTACCTAGTAATGACTATGCAATTTCTACTACTGTCGCATATATTGCACTTGATATGATTGAGAACGGTACATAATATGATCTTTGTGAACTACATCAACAACACCTAATGAAGAACTTGAAAGCAATCAAAAAGAATAAGAAGAGTACATTCTGGTACAATACTTTAACTGTCTGCTTAATCTTTTACTTTTTAAAGGAGTTACTAGTTATTGGAAAGGTTGAATGGAAAAACATAGAGCTGATAGCACACTAGATAAGGAATTTCATGATGAATCTTGGTGGATTGGATGGTCAAGAAACTACTCTTACAACATTCTTTGGAATGTTTCAAATGAGGATGAATAAGAGGACAAGAATTCTAGAAAGTGTGGTGGAAAAATTCTACTAATTTTTGTTACATGGAAGCAATTGATTCTAAACTTGTGTGGATTTCTAAGTTAAATTATGAAGTAACTGAGAAGAAGTTGATCATTATGCAAAAGTGCTTCTATAAATCCCAAAGGACCTAAACAAAATAGATCTAGATGAAATGTCTATGGTTGAAGCCTCTGGTAGTACAAAAAGAACATGAAAGAAGAGAAAAAGTGTTGTTATTAAGAAAGAGATCACATAACAAGAAGGAAGTCAATTTGAGGTAACCAAACATGAGCATGAAAGTGAAAACACACAAGACTTGGATGAAGCATGAAAATATTTACAAGAAGTGATTCCTAGTGCCAACTTTAATTCATCTATGTCCGCTTTGGATAATCTTAGAAGTATGATTGATTCATTGAAAGAATACATCTTGGATTGAAGGAATTAAAGCATGTTTAGGATTGTGAAGAAGAAACTCAAGAGTTAGTTTCTTCTACCTGAATTGGTCTAACTAGACATTAAATGAATTAAATGTAATAAGAAAAAATGAAATTTAGTTTGGCACTCAAGCAGATGTTTATAGCTTGGAAATGATAGGGACAATCAAAGATGGTCCTACATCATGCAACTGCAAGAAAAATTCTTTAGCCTACAGAATCAGAAAACAAAGGTGATCAAGTAGTATGTGGCACTTAGTGGTTTGGTAAAAAATAGGCATACTCCTATATCCACTACCCTTGCGAGTGTTGACAGTCTATCAGAAATAAATCTTAGCCCCAACACTGTGGAAGAAGGTATAGAGTCTTTAACAAGATTGAATTACTATACAAGACTCTTGCAAATGCAAAAGGGTTCTTGGAAAGAAGGAAAAGCTAAATGGTAGGATATCCTAAAGAATCTCAAAGGATCTTCATCTTTAGGTTAATATGTTCATATCTTTTTGATCAATTTTTGATTCATACTCAAGGGAAATATACTAGACCCTATATGACCCTTTCCATTGATGTCAAAGAGGGAGAGATAGATAGTAAGAGGAAAAACATTTATGAATGTTTGGAAAGCCTTTTTTTTTGGAATGTCAAGATTAATTTTGAAAGAGGGAGTATTCATTCAGCTTTATAATGGTATGAAAAATGTTTTTGATATGCATGTTGCCATTAATTCCAAAGGGGGAGATTGTTGGAAGTTTGGGAATCTATCTACATTGATGCAGCCTAGCAACATGAGCATCAAGTGTACATACATAGGTTGATTCGGCTAGTTTAGTGTTTTCATTGATGTTAGCATTGTGGGAAGCATCCTTTGGTGTTACTTGTACAATACTATCTATACGAGAAGTTGATCTATCAGAGATTTAAAAAAGTGTTCTTTGCTAAAGGTGTTATGGTCTAGTACGCCATTTTTTGGGTCTGCAGTTCACTGCAAGAAGAGATGTAACTCTTCTCTCTTTATCTTATTACTATAAATAATTCATACTTATATATTCAAGTTCTCGAGAAGTTTTATAATATATACTTAAAGTTATCAATGATAGAGTTCAACTTTGTATACTACACTCATCTCTCTGTTCAATATACTAGTGTGGGAGAGTCCACATTTTCTTGAGAAGATTGTTTTGATGTCATGGTTCTAAAGATAGTCTCTCTGATGTTGATGCAAAGAGAAACTTAAATAATATCGAATCTAGATGGTGTTTATTTTGAGAAGTGTACATGTTGGAATGGAGTGTTTGTGATTAGGTCATATTTCTTGCTAACCTAATCTATGATACGTTTTGAGAAGATTAAATATATCTTGTAGATGTTAATTGAATTTATTTCAGATCCATGCCAACTTGAAATTGACTATTACACATTTTTCTTGGGTGAAAAGATGTTTCAAATCTTGTATGGTGCTGACAAGAGCTATTTTGGATTGTTTTGTTTAAATCTAATTAGGCCAACCTAATTGATGTATTGTAATGCCCCGCCATGCAACCTTAGAGGAAGTTGCAATTCACTACTTAAACGTATCAATTTTTTATTTTTTATTTTTTTTAAGTACAAATAACATGTAAGATGAATACATATTGCCAACAACCTCTAAGGCCACGAGACAAAGATTACTTAAAAACCCAACAACAAAAAACATTAACATAAACTAAAACATTATTCACTTAAGGAAATGAGACAACATACATTCCATACAATTAAACTTACAACAAAGGAAAATAAATACCTCAAGATTCCAATTAACATTTAAACAACAAGATTACATCACTCATTCCCTGAATGAGGGAATTCCATCCAAATGATTACATGTTACAAATTCCACCTCGATAACAACTGAGGTGTAATGCCCTGCCTAGCAACCCCAAAAGATATTAATACATCTAGCATTTATGGCACCAAATTTTTTTAAAAATGAATTAATATACATCATAAGAATCATATATCACATGATATGAAATTAAACATGAACTACACATAACAAATCCCTCGAGTTAACAAGACTGCATTACTTTTCACAATAACATCATTTCATCACATGAATGGTAAGTATACACCAGTACCATAAAATTACATGAACATGTTCAACATATTAATCAAGGGTTTCAATATTACAATACCACTTCCCAACATAAATGGGGAAGACACAATAAAATAGAATGATACATTTGAATTGAAGGAGTACAAAACTGCAATACTGGATCCAACTCTGGTACAACTCAGGAGTCACTGCAAGGTACATTTTCGCACTTCCCGATCGACAACTGGGGACCCCTTGGGGTGCATAGCACGTTCCACCCAACCATGTGGACCCGAAGGCCCACCCCCTGTGCTAAGAGATGACAAGAAGGAACCCCAACTAAACCATCATTCAAAACAGGGATACAAGACTCCACAACAGAATCCACAATAACATAAGGCAATCTCAGCACAAAATATAACCAACACAAGATGTGCCTAACATAAGGAATAACCAATAAAACATCAACATACAAATGACAACACGTGCTTCCAGAGACCCAAAAATAACATAGAGGGAAACAAAGCATGCGTGGTTGTTAAAGGAAGAGTGTCATCGCAATGTTGCATGGGTTACCCTGGTGATTCTTCCTAGGTCCTGACCCCCAACTTGGGTTACCCTGGTGACCTCTTATGAAACCTGGCCCCACATGCAATCCAATGCGGCATCAATTATCTTTCATGAAGACAAGACAATGATTTCGCCATTCCAGGCCTTCTCAACTCATCTCAAGCCCATACAAGCACTTGAGCCATGAGTGAGGCATTCATTTATAACTTGTTAATGTGTGATTCTATCCAAAACCCCTAAATAAATATTATCATTTTCACTTGATTAATAAACTTCCAATGAGTTACCCTGAGACCATTTCTGGGTCTCGGCCCCCATTGAAAGCCACTCCCCTTATGAACAACAAATCTCAAAAGACACCATCAGGATAAGCCCTATGCACAACATGTAAATCCTCATGATAAATTGCATTAAACAAGGAAAACACCATCCTACACAAAATCTTCGTAACAAAAATATTTTCAAGTGCAAGGCAAAACTCATAATCATCAAATAAATCATACAAGCAATAGTTCACAAAGAACCATAATTGAAGGCCAAAATAAAGCAACACCCTTCTTTCCCTTTTCTCTGGAAGACTGATAAATCACTAAATCAAGGATTTCCCAACAAGGTGACAACAAAGCTTGTTCTAAAAAACAACATCAAACTCCAAGCCAAAAAAAACCTCCATAAATAAAATTCATCATAGACTCCAAAATTGCACACAAAATGTCAAGAACGCAATAAAAGTGACAACGTTACAAAGAAATTTATAGACTTATCCAGAGCTAGCATACACAATTTTGTCACAAAAATTAGTCGGGTATCCAAGGGAGACCTCTATTTCTTCCTCATAAGATACCTAACATCTTGATGTGTTAAATCGAGTTTTTGACATTATCAAAGATTCTCTTAAGGTATTATAAAACTTCCTGACTTGTTCTATGGTTTTCTCGACCTTACACTGTCAATTAGTATATATAGATATATATATACAATGTCATATCTAACATAAGAGTTAAAGATTTCCTATTTCCTCATTGTTTTCAATACTAGAGTTTAGCTTCTCTAACCCATTTCATGGAATATCGACCATCCTTATTTTTCTCCAAAGGTAATAACATAAGTGTAACAAAATCATAAGAACAAAATGCTTCTAGACTTTCCTTGACCACTTGGTATTGCTCAAATTCAGATTTCACGTAGAATGACTAGGCATAGTATTCGAGGTATTTCCTCACCATAATAATATCTAAAATAATACTATTTTTCCTTAATACTCAAGATTAGATATTAGGAATCCCTTAAGTTAGCCATCTAAGCGAACAGCTCCTTTGATTTTGCGAACCAGAGACTTTGTAGTACTGTTAATCTTCTGTTCTGCAATATTTTCACTGTGAGAATGATGCCTCTTGTATTTCTTTTGTTTTTTTATCTGGTAAAGACATTCCATTTTCCACTGGTTCTTTTACAAGCATGGAGCTTTTGGGACTTGACACACCAAGCTTCTGTGAGTTCACATTAAGTGTTCTTGAACCCAAATTAGCAGCTCCTTGGAGGCTTTTGTATTTCTTTCATTTTCGTCCTGGTGAAGACATTCCATTCTCTAAAGATTCTTTTGCAATCCTAGAGCATTTGTGAACTGAAACAGGTTTCTTCTCTAAATGCACAGTAGGATCCCGCTCATGAAGCTTAATATTATAGCATTTGTGACAAGTCAATTTGCACCCAGATGAAACCAAGATTGGTATTGTACACTTGTAGTGAAAAGAACCTTCACAAATTTGGCATTGAACTGCTTTCCAGATCAGTACATCCATTTTGCAGTGACCACATGAACATTTATGACGACCTTCCGCTTTTTCCAAGAGGCAAGAAAATACATCTGAATTGGAAGTTTTAGACAATCTAAACAGAAACTTGGGAAATTTATTTGAATCCCTTTTGGGGCGGCCACGCACTAGTTTCTTGCGAAACTCCTTGAGCAGAAACAAAGGCACAAAATTCTCACTTATCCAATATTTGTTCTTTCCCTTTTTAGCATCCTCGTGCTTTATTCCATGTTTGACAATATGGATTGGAATGGTTTTTTTTTTGTTTACCAAAATCCACTAAATACTTTATCACACCCTTTTCTGAACTCTTGGCACAAATAGCTGCCTTCTTGTATCCAGTAGTTCCTTCCTCTTCTACCCCTCCTAGCCTTCTTTTCAACTAAACTAGTTGAAGCATTGATCAAGTTATCCTCTCCGTCAATCTCCTCATCTCCTAGACGGGTACTGATTTCTGGCCTTATTTCTTCAGTTTCCATCACTTCATTACAGAGAAACTCTAAAACTATTAGCTTCATAGACACTGACGTACTGTAGTACTCTCTATTGCAAAGCTTTAGGCAACCAATTAAAAATAACTTATTTTTCATAGCCATGAGCTCTTAGCTCAGTTAAGAAATGTAAAGATTAAAAGCTCGGATTAATAGGTTTGCATACATGTAACATATCTTCACTCATTCGCAGACATAAGGAAGCAGAGATATAAAGAATAGACTGATTTAGAATCAGTTAGGGAACTAAAGATAAACATACTGTTAAGGATAATATCGACTGAAAACCGTCGATGAGAAGAGATAAGCATTGACGCTGTGAAGAGAACTGGCTAATGACGCTTTACACCATGTTCAAGGGCGGCAGTTGTGACAGGTTGCTAATTGTTTCAGGGAGGCTACTTAATTCTATACTCTGCCTCAGTTCAAAATGTTGTAACTGTGACAGGTTGTCAAGTATATTAGAAAATGAATATTGGAATTTGGAAATATCGCCATCTACAGCCCCTAACCAGAAATTTGATGTTTTTCTCTGTTTCATGTGACGGGAACGTCCAAAAGAAATATCTTTAACATTTTTATCACTGTTTTCTAGACCCTGCGAATTTCTATGATCCATGTTTCTATAGAATGAAACAAAAAGTCAATTGCAAAAGAGAGTAACACGTCACTAGAAATACGTCACTGTGGTTTCATATAGATAAGCACCCAATTCTTTCAGAACATCCATTTTTTAAATTTCTATAAGATCTTCCTATCATTCTATTCTTATTTATACCGCCCCAGAAAGAGGGAAAAATTTAATAGAATTCGAGCTTTATAAATTCAATACCCTAATGCCTCTGAAAATAAAAACTCGATTTACTTCCAAAACAAGAAGACAAAAACTACCAACAGGTCGAACTATGAAAACAATGTTTAGAGGAACAATTTACAGTACCTTTGTTGTTTCCTGTAGACTGTATGCCTTTATCCAGAATCTTCACAGGCTGCGCCAAAGAAATATAAGATTGGAATAATCTTTGAAGATCCATCAAAGCGCACAGGTTTCATTATAATCTCTACTTGCAAGGTATTCACAACCATCAAAGAATAACTGAAGGTTTCTTTGCCATCGCCCCCAAACCAGTGTTGTCTGGAGTGAGCAAATGATCCATGTCTTTGTGTTTATCGATACCCTAGATGAGACACTCAGGAGGCGTTTGCAGAGCAACTTTGGAAACCCATCCCGTGTGGAAATCAGTCATGCAAAGAATGAACTGATATCCCCTCTCACGAAGGCATAGACGACATATACCAGATAGTGGTGAGCTACCCATCCCCTTCACCTACTCGCAGGAGCCGTGCTTTTTTCCCAGTCCTCTCTCCTCTGCCTATTCTTTTTTTTTAAATCAGTGTAACCACTTTTCCCCAAATCTTTCGCATGCAACCACTCCCTTTCTTCCATCGAATGCAACCATCCTCCTTTCTTTCCTAAAAAATCTCCTTCCACTAAAGATTCCATGCACAAAAAGTAACTCCTCGTATTGCATAAACAGTTTGATCATTAATTGTGCATGATAGAACTGCCTATCCACAAACTACATGAGGTGTCCCAGTAAAGCAGTTACAAAATTGATGATAACACCAATCGATATCTGAAGAATATCGATGTCAAAGATAAATATAGAGGTAACTACATTAGATATTATGAATTATAACCAACCGTTTGACATGCGGAGTTCTTGTTACCAACCTATATATATTAGAGTCTTCTACAAATAGCTAAGAGTGTGGGAATAAATCAAGGCAATAGTAGGTATCGACGCCAAAGATTTATGCATCAAAAGAAAATCTCCCATAAATGCGATATATAAACTACAGTATATGGCTGAATAAATTCAACAATGTTGACTTCACCATTATGTCAGGTTGTCAAAGAAATCCGAGAGGTTATGCAAACCACTACAACATTCCATTTACACAATAATATATTTATTTATCAAAACACAAATCAAACAAACTAATTTA
The DNA here is from genome assembly GCA_007258455.2 of Sequoia sempervirens. Lineage (NCBI taxonomy): Eukaryota > Viridiplantae > Streptophyta > Pinopsida > Cupressales > Cupressaceae > Sequoia > Sequoia sempervirens. The sequence continues at coordinate 20,468 of VDFB02109387.1, forward strand.
ATCCACATACCATTGAAACTTGACGTCAGAAATGAATGGGTAACAACATAAAGATTACACCGACCGAGGGACACTACATCCTCCCCCCCAAGGGCTCGACTTACTCCTGGAAGTCACAAGGTTAAACAAAGCATTCACAATTATAAAAGTCATTAAAATTCAAGTAACCAAATATGAAAACGACCAACGGCATGTCATCACAAGTTAGACAATATAATCACGATATCAACACTACAACACAATTCCAAAAAGTGAAAGAACAACAAAAACATTTGACAAAACACAAAATCCATACTGACTGGGTTACACAGACGGGGTACATATTCTTGTCAAGGATGATGGCAAAGTTGGGTAACCTTCTTGTCAACTCTATTTTTCCACATTATTCCCATTGGGTTTCATGAGGCTCGCCCAGTCCTGCCAGAGCAGGTGGAATCGAGGCTTACTACCTGCAATCCTACATAAAAGAAAACGTTGTGTACACCATATATATATATATCAAATCGACCGAGTATAGAGGGAATTGTCATGTCGTATGCCTCTCATGAATGAGTGATACGACATCATCCTTCTAACACTCTACAATTAGTGATACATCATAAATAATCATCAACAACAATTACTAATTGGATGCAACCATAGTACTAAATCCACATATTAAACATAACCAATTTATTACCTTCCTCATCAAGATTCGAAGCCGACTACCTGAAAATCATAAACTAAGATGGAAACATAACACATTAGCACCAGTTATTCATACTAATTCATTGCAAAGATACACATTTCTAGTTAAACTTCATGTACTACATTCTATTCATTACTCAATGCAAAATATCGCAATATATATGTCACATGATCATAATTTATGGCCTTTTCAAAAACAAAAACATAATTATCACTTCAAAGCACACATAATTTCAAATTTAACACACATACACCGCATACACACTCAAATTCACTTCACACCAAAGACACCACAAAACAACTAAAGGGTAACATAGGAGTCCCAAATGCATTTCCAGTAGGAAGGATATCGGTGCATTGCGCACTACACCGAGGGTCCTATCATTTCCACTGAATTTCTGCACCATAGAACCTACATCACCCAGAGACAAACTAGGGCAACCAAGCACAAACTAACTGACACACCCTTACGAGTACGAGCAGCTAGGTCAACACAATGGGCTCATAGTGCCCCAGTGTATGAACCTATGCTCTGATACCATCTGTAATGCCCTACCTAACAACCCCAAAAGATATTAATACATCTAGCATTTATGGCACCAAATTTTTTTTAAAAGGAATTAATATACATCATAAGAATCATATATCACATGATATGAAATTAAACATGAACTACACATAACAAATCCCTCGAGTTAACAAGACTGCATTACTTTTCACAATAACATCATTTCATCACATGAATGGTAAGTATACACCAGTACCATAAAATTACATGAACATGTTCAACATATTAATCAAGGGTTTCAATATTACAATACCACTTCCCAACATAAATGGGGAAGACACAATAAAATAGAATGATACATTTGAATTGAAGGAGTACAAAACTGCAATACTGGATCCAACTCTGGTACAACTCAGGAGTCACTGCAAGGTACATTTTCGCACTTCCCGATCGACAACTGGGGACCCCTTGGGGTGCATAGCACGTTCCACCCAACCACGTGGACCCGAAGGCCCACCCCCCGTGCTAAGAGATGACAAGAAGGAACCCCAACTAAACCATCATTCAAAACAGGGATACAAGACTCCACAACAGAATCCACAATAACATAAGGCAATCTCAGCACAAAATATAACCAACACAAGATGTGCCTAACATAAGGAATAACCAATAAAACATCAACATACAAATGACAACACGTGCTTCCAGAGACCCAAAAATAACATAGAGGGAAACAAAGCATGCGTGGTTGTTAAAGGAAGAGTGTCATCGCAATGTTGCATGGGTTACCCTGGCGATTCTTCCTAGGTCCCGGCCCCCAACTTGGGTTACCCTGGTGACCTCTTACGAAACCCGGCCACACATGCAATCCCTTAAGTTAGCCATCTAAGCGAACAGCTCCTTTGATTTTGCGAACCAGAGACTTTGTAGTACTGTTAATCTTCTGTTCTGCAATATTTTCACTGTGAGAATGATGCCTCTTGTATTTCTTTTGTTTTTTTATCTGGTAAAGACATTCCATTTTCCACTGGTTCTTTTACAAGCATGGAGCTTTTGGGACTTGACACACCAAGCTTCTGTGAGTTCACATTAAGTGTTCTTGAACCCAAATTAGCAGCTCCTTGGAGGCTTTTGTATTTCTTTCGTTTTCGTCCTGGTGAAGACATTCCATTGTCTAAAGATTCTTTTGCAATCCTAGAGAATTTGTGAACTGAAACAGGTTTCTTCTCTGAATGCACAGTAGGATCCCGCTCATGAAGCTTAATATTATAGCATTTGTGACAAGTCAATTTTCACCCAGATGAATCCAAGATTGGTATTGTACACTTGTAGTGAAAAGAACCTTCACAAATTTGGCATTGAACTGCTTTCCAGATCAGTACATCCATTTTGCAGTGACCACATGAACATTTATGACGACCTTCCGCTTTTTCCAAGAGGCAAGAAAAATACATCTGAATTGGAAGTTTTAGACAATCTAAGCGAAACTTGAAATTTATTTGAATCCCTTTTTAGGCTGACCCACGCACCTAGTTTGAAACTCCTTGAGCAGAAACAAAAGGCACAAATTCTCCTTATCAATATTTGTTCTTTCCTTTTTGGCATCCTCGCTTTATTCCATGTTTGACAATATGGATTGGTGGTTTTGTTTAAAATCCCACTAATGCTGTATCACACCCTTTTTACGAACTCTTGGCACAAATGGGCGCCTTCTTGTATCGATGGTTCCTTCCTCTTCTACCCTCCTAGCCTTCTTTCAACTAAACTGGTTAGGCATTGATCAAGTTATCCTCTCTGTCAATCTCTCCTCATCTCCTAGGTAGTCGCGATTCGGCCTTATTTCTTCAGTTTCCATCACTTCATTACAGAGAAACTCTAAAACTGTTAGCTTCATAGACACTGACATACTGTAGTACTCTCTATTGCAAAGCTTTAGGCAACCAATTAAAAATAACTTAGTTTTCATAGCTATGAGGTCTTAGCTCAGTTAAGAAATGTAAAGATTAAAAGCTCAGATTAATAGGTTTGCATACATGTAACATATCTTCACTCATTCGCAGACATAAGGAAGCAGAGATATAAAGAATAAACTGATTTAGAATCAGTTAGGGAACGAAAGATAAACATACTGTTAAGGATAATATCGACTGAAAACCGTCGATGAGAAGAGATAAGCATTGACGCTGTGAAGAGAACTGGCTAATGACGCTTTACACCATGTTCAAGGGCGGCAGTTGTGACAGGTTGCTAATTATTTCAGGGAGGCTACTTAATTCTATACTCTGCCTCAGTTCAAAATGTTGTAACTATGACAGGTTGTCAAGTATATTAGAAAATGAATATTGGAATTTGGAAATATCGCCATCTACAGCCCCTAACCAGAAATTTGATGTTTTTCTCTGTTTCATGTGACGGGCATGTCCAGAAGAAATATCTTTAACATTTTTATCACTGTTTTCTAGACCCTGCGAATTTCTATGATCCATGTTTCTATAGAATGAAACAAAAAGTCAATTGCAAAAGAGAGTAACACGTCACTGGAAATACGTCACTGTGGTTTCATATAGATAAGCACCCAATTCTTTCAGAACATCCATTTTTTTAATTTCCAGAAGATCTTCCTATCATTCTATTCTTATTTATACCGCCCCAGAAAGAGGGAAAAATTTAATAGAATTCGAGCTTTATAAATTCAATACCCTAATGCCTCTGAAAATAAAAACTCGATTTACTTCCAAAACAAGAAGACAAAAACTACCAACTGGTCGAACTATGAAAACAATGTTTAGAGGAACAATTTACAGTACCTTTGCTGTTTCCTGTAGACTGTATGCCTTTATCCAGAATCTTCACAGGCTGCGCCAAAGAAATATAAGATTGGAATAATCTTCGAAGATCCATCAAAGCGCACAGGTTTAATTATAATCTCTACTTGCAAGGTATTCACAACCATCAAAGAATAACTGAAGGTTTCTTTGCCATCGCCCCCAAACCAGTGTTGTCTGGAGTGAGCAAATGATCCATGTCTTTGTGTTTATCGATACCCTAGATGAGACACTCAGGAGGTGTTTGCAGAGCAACTTTGGAAACCCATCCCGTGTGGAAGTTAGTCATGCAAAGAATGAACTGATATCCCCTCTCACGAAGGCATAGACGACATATACCAGATAGTGGTGAGCTACCCATCCCCTTCACCTACTCGCAGGAGCCGTGCTTTTTTCCCAGTCCTCTCTCCTCTGCCTATTCTTTTTTTTTAAATCAGTGTAACCACTTTTCCCCAAATCTTTTTTGCATGCAACCACTCCTTTCTTCCATCGAATGCAACCGTATCCTCCTTTCTTTCTGAAAATCTCCTTCCACTAAAGATTCCATGCAAAAAGTAACTCCTCTTTATTGCATAAGGGGTTGATCATTAAATGTGCATGATAGAACTGCTTGTCCACACACTGCATGAGGTGTCCAAGTAGAGCAGTTACAAAATTGATGATAACACCAATCGATATCTAAAGAATATCGATGTCAAAGATAAATATAGAGGTAACTACATTAGATATTATGAATTATAGCCAACCGTTTGACATGAGGAGTTCCTGTTAACAACCAGTATATATTAGAGTCTTCTACAAATAGCTAAGAGTGTGGGAATCAATCGAGGCAATAGTAGGTATCGACGCCAAAGATTTATCGTCAAAAATCTCACGCAAATAGGTATAAACTTCTGATGATTATATGGCTGAATAAATTCAACAATGTTGACTTCGCGTATACGGGTTATTAAAAGAAATCCGAGAGGTTATGCAAACCACTACAACATTCCATTTACACAATAATATATTTATTTATCAAAACACAAATCAAACAAACTAATTTAATCCACATACCATTGAAACTTGACATCACAAATGAATGGGTAACAACATAAAGATTACACCGACCGAGGGACACTACATGAGGGGTAATAAAAATAAAGATCAACAGAAAAGAACAAAGCCAGAAAAGCAATAGCATCCAATGAGCTCTCCAACTGGAAATCACGACCACACGATCAAGAAGAAGAGCCAACAGAAAAGAATGCATGCCACCCGACCACGTGGAACCCAAAGGCCCCACTCCCTCCGTGCTAGGAGATAGTAACAAGGATTTCCTAGACAAGACCATCTACCACTAGACACAAGCTAGCACACTGAACTGAAACAAGAACAAAACCCACATTACTTAACACAAAAGTTACAATGCTTCCAGAGTACAAAATCGAGTACCATCACTGTACAAAATAAACCAACGGTACAACACCATACCGACTGCTGTCATAGGAGGAGTGTCATCGCAAAGGCTGCATGGGATCTCCTAGCAAGTCTTCCTAGGTCCCAGACCCCTCTCTAGGGATATCCTGGAAACCTCAACTGACTCCCATCCCCACATGCACACCAAAGCGGAATCGATTATCTCTCTTAAAGAGGAGATAACGATCTTGCCATTCTAGGCCTTCCCGACTCATCTCAAGTCTTGTACAATCCCTTGAGCCAATGAGTGAGGCTAAATTATCTTATTAATGTTCAAAGCTACTCTCTCCCTAGTAAGTTAATTTAATTTTCACTTAATTAACCAACTCTCACATGAGTTATCCTGGAAACCTCAACCGACTCCCATTTGAAAGCCACTCCCCTATCGACAACACAAAACTCAACCACATGCCAAGGGTAGACAATGCACTAACACTTATCACCAATAACCAAACACCTCAATAGGTAACACATCACTACGGATGTCCAAAACTGAAACCAAAGCGTGCACTACCCAAGGCTAACACAAGGTTGACTAACATAATGAAACCCACATAACAACTCATAACTCGACTCAACCATGAATCACAAGGTCACACAACCTGTTCAAAGAACCAGGTAACCACTTGAGCTTAACTCACACAATCCAAGATAGCCAAAGAAAAACATAAGAGACATAGCATCATCTCAAGAAAACACTGCTGGAAGACTTACATGATCAACAAGAAACGACTTAAAGTCAACAATCATATAAACTCATGTATAACCACCCATACTAATAAATGAACCCATATCAGGAAGATTCAACAAATATTCACCCTCCTTCCACAACATCAAAGGCGAACAATTAAACACTTGAAAATATTTCAGACAAATAGGAAAGCTAATGTTCGGATTTCCTAAATCCATTCAAACATAGATTTCATGACTTGCATCTATCCAATCAATTGATCCCATTTCTTTTCATGACATTGAGATATTTAAAGAACATATCATTTACTCTAATTCTCATAACAATATTCATAATCAAAACATGTTAATAATGCAGCTATTTGGTTAAAATTTAAATCAACCGTTCTCTCTAAGTTTCATGATCACATACCATAGATAGATCACTTGATTAATAAATCATTTAGGTTAATTAATAAGTTTTCCCTTTACTTTCAATTCCGTAATCGTATTATGTAATTAGACATCTAGAAAAATAAACAAGATATGCCTTTAATATCCATTTAAATAATAGCTTAAAATCACTTCTTTGAAATTTACGACAATATACTGAAATATCAATTTCCACCATCATAATAATCACCTGATCGTTTAGAAGTTCCAGTTTAACATTTAACATTATTTAAATATATCTAATAAAATGGTATTTTATTTGCAATTAAATAAATTATATCACTTTAAATTTAAATTCCCATTAAATAAGAGATATCAAATAAAATAATATTTTATTTTCCAATTAACTCATACTTTTAAATCCTCATGATTATCATAAAATGCATTTTGAACTTGTACTAAAATTCCTTTAGTTTAATATATATTAAATATATTATATTTCATATAATATACAATATACAATATTATATATTTAATATACAAAATATATTATAATTAATATATATATATATAAATGTTAGGTTAATTAAAATTAACCAAAATTAACAAAAAAGGAAATTGCTTTTTAAAAAAACATAAGGGTTGAAGCCCTGGGCATGCAGGCCCTCGCTGCCCATGGCGGCGGAGCCTGTGTGCTCCACACACAGCGCCCCGCCCACCGGCTGGGCGGCGGAGCCTGTGCGCTGAGCGCACAGTGCCTGCGTCCCTGCCGGGCGGCAGAGCCTGTGTGCAGGGCACACAGTGCCCGCCTCCCCGCGGGGCGGCGGTGGCTGTGTGCTTCGCACACAGCACCGCCTCCCTGCCAGGCAGCGGTGGCGGCGGCGGCAGCGGTGGGGTGGGGTTTGACCTCCCACCTCACCAAAAAAAACATTTTATAATAATTTCTTACTGCATTTTTTCGAACCAAAAAAAGAAAATCAATAAAATTTTAAGAGGTTTTACCCGAAATTAAAAATTTCCTAAAATAACAAATATATATTTGAATATATATTTGTGGGTATCACCCTATTTTGAAATAAATGGTTGTATTCACAAATCTACATACTCAAATTTTGATTTCATACCCAAATTGCAAAAATAATCCAAACCCAATTCAAGAAATAGAACTTATTTCAAAACAACAAAATGGGTTTTCAAAATCTAGATTTAACATTGAGTTTTCTTGGATTTTCTTTCCATAACTTGGTATAAATTTCTTGTTTGGTTTCAATTCCAAATCTATCTACCATTTACCAAATTTAAGATCTTTTCCCATGAATTCCATTGAATCTAACACTATATTTTCAATCATTCAAAATGAGCAAAAGAGATGGAGGAAGAAATGATGGAACCTTGTGTTTCCTCCAAAATTGCAAGCTTTTAACCATGGAGGTTTTCAAGCACCCTTTCAACTCCACCATCTTAGCCTCCTCCAAGCCTCTCCACCCAAAATCCAAAACCAAGAATCCATGGAGGGATTTAAAGAAAAACCCTAACTAAAAATGTATCCTTTTTCCAAACTTTCCAAATTCAAATTCAAATTCAACTTCTAATTCAAATTCAAATTCTAATTAAATTCCAAACCAAAATGCAAACTCACTTTCAAAATCAAACTAAATTCAATTTCAAATTCCTATTCAACTCTTCACAAATATCTTTCCCCAAAATAGTCAACTATTTCAGACAATATCCTTTCTACCCCAAAGTCTTGCATAAGAAAACATTTGAATTTTTTTTTAACTTTAAACAATTTTCTAATTCCAATTTGAATTCAAAATATTTTAGCATTTTATATTCAACAAAAGAATTAAGTCTTTTACACTTTTAATACAAAAGGGATAATTTAATTAATTCACACAATTAATTTAAATTATCAATAAACTAAATCTAATTCCAAATTAGATTATTTTATTAATTCAATTAAATTAATTAATTAATCACTAATTTTGCAACATCTCAATAAGACAAAACATTCATCATTTATAATTTCTAAAAGCTATTTAATCACTTTTAGCTTGCAACTAAACACATTTAATCATTAATTAGACTACGCAAGTCATTTAATAAACTTTAAACTTGAAATTAAATAAACACTCAAGGGGAACTGACCAAGTTAAAATAACTGACCCCGACGACAACCCAACAACATGCTATGACTAGGGTGACGACTTGGTTCAGAAAACCTAGCTACTATCTCCCAATTAATTTCTGTTGGTCAATGGACACGCTCAGACCTAGAAACCAGGTGGAGTCGATGTCATGTACCTGCCAACATGCAACAAAGAGCATGTCTAACATGCATATATACATAATATGATCAATCGCACCGTGAAGAGGAAAGCTCAGAATTACAGGGCGCTCGCATGCGAGTGATGTGATCCTGTCCCCTTCACCCATACAGTATCACTAACTGACAAAGCTAACATTATTAACATAATCAAAGCATAAAGCATCATTAATTCACATGTTAGCATGATCGAAGCATAACATAGGAAAACATTGCCTGATTAACAAAGCACAAAAAGGTGGGGTGTTACATCCTCGCCCCCTAGGGTCAGGCTTACTCCTGGAAGCCTGCAAGTTCCCCTATTACAAACTCCATAAGATCACACAAAAATCAATATCATTATGAGTTTACTCCAGACAAGGTATGCAACATTATCACTTCAACATTCATTCGACATTTTGCATTTTGAATCTAGGTACAATAATCTAATCATCAACATGATTTCTTAAGATTTAACAATAAAGTTGGGGACTATAAGCCTCACCAACAAGATGCACCTATTATGCAATTATCATTAACATGCAATGGTTTCAGTAATTCTTTTTCTTTCTTTAAGCTTTTACTTACTGCAAAATGATTCCCTACTTAGATTATACATTTTCCATGATTATGAATGCAACTTGGGGACTTAAGTCCTTTACCCAAGGTTTGACCTAGGAAACAGACCTTCATGAATACATAAACATTTTCTCATAAGATACCACATACTATGGGTTTTCAATACACCACACACTCAAGGACATACATCTTTGTTAAACCAAAGAGAAGAGAGGGAAGGAGAGAGAAGAATTCACAATTCTAACATAAGCACTATTGCAAACATGGTCTCATTATCATACAATCACTTTCATACAAGTGCATGGATCAAAAGAGATCCTGCACAAACTCTATGAACTAGCAACATGATCAATCATTTTCATTACCATATTTATAATCTCAATAAAATATACATGCAAAAGAAACTTCAAAACCGCATAGGGTCAATCAGGCAATCACTTGCACAATGAGGTAAAGCACAAGAAAACATGCATCAGATACTCGCATGGAGAAGGAAACAACAAAACTCCAAAATAGAATCCACACCCAAGGAACACACTACAACCACACTCAAGAACCACTCAAGGGTCTCAACCCTTTACACAATGAAAGAGCCAAGCAACAAGAAGGAAGCCAAACAAAACACACCTCTTGGTAGGCTTGCGAGCCTAACCCTCACAAAGCATTCAACAAAAGACGTGCAAGGGTGGGAACAACAACAAAACTAATTGTCGTCCACCACACACAACACCTCAAAATCACACACTACACAATCATCCATAATGCATTCTTCCAATAGAAAGGATATCGGTGCATTGTGCACTACACCGAGGATCCTATCCTTTCCACTAGTTTCCTGCACCATTGGACCAATACCACATAACGACAACTTTTGGGCAAACAAGAGAAATCAACCCAAAAGGAAACCTACACGAAAGAGAAAAACAACTAGGTCAATACAATGGGCTCATAGTGCCCAGAGTATAAACTGACACAACTTACAACATAATGGGTCCAACATAATCCCAGAGTTCCTAGTGTTTAAACCTGGCTCTGATACCATGTGTAATGCCCCGCCACACAACCTTAGAGGAAGTTGCAATTCACTACTTAAACGTACCAATTTTTTTATTTTTTATTTTTAAAGTACAAATAACATGTAAGATGAATACATATTGCCAACAACCTCTAAGGCCACAAGACAAAGATTACTTAAAAACCCAACAACAAAAAACATTAACATAAACTGAAACATGATTCACTTAAGGAAATGAGACAACATACATTCCATACAATTAAACTTACAACAAAGGAAAATAAATACCTCAAGATTCCAATTAACATTTGACATCAGGATTTACATTCTAACAATTTGAATGAGAGGCAATTCATCAAATGGTGCATTGTTCTAGTTCACCTGATAACAGGCGGGGGTGGCAAAATAGATCATGAAAAGAATGAAATACAAAGCAACAACATGCTTGAGCTCTCGAAATCGCGTACAGTGTATATATGTATGTATGCCTCATAATATCTTCTATATCTCTGGTGAGCGAAGGAAGAGGAAGGCCTTGAAAGAGATGCCGCCACGGAGCCAGTGGGGTCAAGGCCCTCCTCAGTGCTAGGAGATAGTAACAAGGATTTCTAGACAAAGGGCCGAGTCTACCCGCTGGAGCCTGGCTAACTGCCCGAACCCAAACAAGAAAAAACCATTACTTAGCTTTGAGTTGCATTGCTTCGGTACAAAATCGAGTGCATGCTGTACAAAATAAATAGCGGTACAACACCACTTGTTGCTATCTTAGGTGTCATCCTAGAAATGCATGGGATCTCATGCAGAGTCTTCTAGGTCCGGCCCCTCTCTAGGGATATCCTGGAAACCTCAACCGACTTCCGGCCCCACATGCACACTAGAGCAGAATCGATTATCTCTCATAAGGACGAGATAACGATCTTGCCATTCCAGGCCTTCCCGACTCATCTCAAGTCTCGTACAAGCCCTTGAGCCAATGAGCAAGGCTAAATTATCTTATTAATGTTTAAAGCTACTCTCTCCCTAGTAAGTTAATTTAATTTTCACTTAATAAACTGACTCTCACACGAGTTATCACGACCTCAGCAGAACTCGTTTGACCCATACTATCGACAGCTTTGAAACTCAACCCACATGCCAGGGTAGACAATGCTAACACTTATCACCAATGGCAAACACCTCGAATTAACATACTCACGGATGTCAGCTGAAATAAAGCGTGCACTACCGGGGCTAACACCAGGACGCATTTAACGCTATAATGATACATGGCACAACTCATAACTCGACTCAACCATGAATGCAGGTCACTGGCGGTCAAAGAACCGGGTAACCACTTGAGCTTAACTCACACAATCAAGACCAAAGCGGCAGAACCTTAGCATCATCTCAAAGAGAGAAAACAACTGTGCTGGAAGACTTACATGGTCAACAAGAAATGACTTAAAGTCAACAATCATATAAACTCATGTATAACCACCCATACTAATAAATGAACCCATATCAGGAAGATTCACAAAACATTCACCCTCCTTCCACAACATCGAAGGCGAACAATTAAACACTTGAAAATATTTCAGACAAATAGGAAAGCTAATGTTCGGATTTCCTAAATCCATTCAAACACAAATTTCATGACTTGCATCTATCCAATCAATTGATCCCATTTCTTTTCATGACATTGAATATTTAAAGAACAGATCATTTACTCTAAATCTCATAACCATATTCATAATCAAAACATGTTAATAATGCAGCTATCTGGTTACAATTTAAATCAACCGTTCTCTCTAATTTTCATGATCACATACCATAGATAGATCACTTGATTAATAAATCATTTAGGTTAATTAATAAGTTCGCCTTTTACTTTCAATTCCGTAATCGTATTATATAATTAGACATCTAGAAAAATAAACAAGATATGCCTTTAATATCCATCTAAATAATAGCTTAAAATCACTTCATTGAAATTTACGACAATATACTTAAGTATCAATTTCCACAATCATAAAAATCACATGATCGTTTAGAAGTTCCAATTTAACATTTAACATTATTTAAATATATCAAATAAAATGATATTTTATTTGCAATTAAATAAATTATATCGCACTTCATTTAGTTCGCATTAAATAAGAATATCAAATAAAATAATATTTTATTTTCCAATTAACGAAATCCTCATGATTTATCAACGAAATGCATTTTGGAGCATGTACTAAAATTCAGCTGGTTTAATATATATTAAATATATTATATTTCATATAATATACAATATACAATATTATATATTTAATATACAAAATATATTATAATTAATATATATATATATATAAATGTTAGGTTAATTAAAATTAACCAAAATTAACAAAAAAGGAAATTGCTTTTTAAAAAACACAAGGGCGATACGGGTACATGAGCCCTCGGCGCTATGGCCAGACACAATGATGCTCTCCCTACAGCGCCCGCCCGGGGTGGAATGGCCAGACCTAATACCTTGGCGCCTGCAGTGCACGCCTCCCTACGGGCGGTGGAGCACGTGTGCGGGGCACTACGGTCACCCAGCAACTTCCCGATGAAGTGGCGGTGTGCATGCTGCACATCAGCGTAAGCCTGCTGGGGCGGTGGCAGTGGCGGCAGCGGTGGGGTGGGGCCTCCACCTCACCAAAAGCATTTTACAATAATAATTTCTTACTACATTTTTTTTTTTCCAGAACCAAAAAAAACAAAAATCAATAAAATTTTAAGAGGTTTTACCCAAAATTTAAAATTTCCTAAAATAACAAATATATATTTGAATATATATTTGTGGGTATCACCCTATTTTGAAATAAATGGTTGTATTCACAAATCTACATACTCAAATTTTGATTTCATACCCAAATTGCAAAAATAATCCAAACCCAATTCAAGAAATATAACTTATTTCAAAAATACAAAATGGGTTTTCAAAATCTAGATTTAACATTGAGTTTTCTTGGATTTTCTTTCCATAACTTGGTATAAATTTCTTGTTTGGTTTCAATTCCAAATCTATCTACCATTTACCAAATTTAAGATCTTTTCCCATGAATTTCCATTGAATCTAACACTATATTTTCAATCATTCAAAATGAGCAAAAGAGATGGAGGAAGAAATGATGGAACCTTGTGTTTCCTCCAAAATTGCAAGCTTTTAACCATGGAGGTTTTCGGCGCCCTTTCAAGCTCCCTGCCATCTGGCCTCCTCCAAGCCTCTCACCCAAAATCCAGAAACCAAGAATCCATGGAGGGATTGAAAACCTAACTAAAATATATGCGTTTTTCAAACTTTCCAATTTGGAGTCCAAATTCTGTTGGTTATTAGGTAGCTACTTTCAAATTCAAACTAAATTCATTTCAACTGTTTAAACTCTTCACAAATATCTTTCCCCTGACCATTCCTTCTATTTCAGAAAATATCCTTTCTACCCCAAGTACTTGAAAGCATTTGATTTTTTTTCGCTTTTAAACATTTTCTAATTCCAATTTGAATTCAAAATATTTTAGCATTTTATATTCAACAAAAGAATTAAGTCTTTTACACTTTTAATACAAAAGGGATAATTTAATTAATTCACACAATTAATTTAAATTATCAATAAACTAAATCTAATTCTAAATTAGATTATTTTATTAATTCAATTAAATTAATTAATTAATCACTAATTTTCCAACATCTCAATAAGACAAAACATTCATCATTTATAATTTCCAAAAGCTATTTAATCACTTTTAGCTTGCAACTAAACACATTTAATCATTAATTAGACTATGCAAGTCATTTAATAAACTTTAAACTTGAAATTAAATAAACACTCAAGGGGAACTGACCAAGTTAAAATAACTGACCCCGACGACAACCCAACAACATGCTATGACTAGGGTGACGACCTGGTTCAGAAAACCTAGCTACTATCTCCCAATTAATTTCCGTTGGTCAATGGACACACTCAGACCTGGAAACCAGGTGGAGTCGATGTCATGTACCTACCAACTTGCAACAAAGAGCATGTCTAACGTGCATATATACATAATATGATCAATCACACCGTGAAGAGGAAATCTCAAAATTACAGGGCGCTCGCATGCGAGTGATGTGATCATGTCCCCTTCACCCATATAGTATCACTAACTGACAAAGCTAACATTATTAACATAATCAAAGCATAAAGCATCATTAATTCACATGTTAACATGATCGAAGCATAACATAGGAAAATATTGCCTGATTAACAGAGCACAAAAAGGAGGGGTGTTACATGTATTAAATGCATTTGGGTATATATACATGAGATATTTTTGGAACTGAGAGTGGTGTGGAAGCATGGGTGATAAGTGGATGTGTGAACTTAAATGACATATCAGATGTGAGTGGTGTTTAGTGGTAGAAATTCAAAATTAGAGCAAGAATGTTGAGCGACTGTTAAGAAAGGTATTACTTATTATTTAGAGCTTCAATGGAACTAAAATACAACACATGACAGGTTCACTTTGTATCAGTTCATTTTTTGGTAGTGAGCCATACCATTTTACATTCTGACTATGAGCCTTTTAAGGACAGTGTGTCCTAGTAGTGAGCCAATGTAATATACTATATCCAGATATAATATATTATTCTCAAGCTAATCCTCATTGTGGTTTTTCCCATTTTGGGTTTTCCAGATAAAAATATGGTGTTGATGTGTCGTATGGTGTCATGTTCTTTTCAATGTCTTCATTCTTGTTTACAATTATATGTGCTTTGATAATTGGGTGGTTTACAGTTGAATGGTTGTATTGAACACTAATTCACCCCCCTCTCATTATTCTTTGTAATCAACAGGTTCAAGGCCCTTCAAATTTTTAATCAATGAAAAAAGTTCAGTAAATGATTATCATTTAAAAAAAATTACCTTTAGGAATTGACATGCAAATCCAACCCTTTGGGTTTGATGCCCTAAGGAAATTCAACCCTAAGGGATAGTAGTACCTAAGGTAACCTATAACATTGGCATGTTAAAGTGTACTTATGTAATAACTCGAGCATAATTCTATGAAATAAAATAAGCCAAAAATGATAAAAAAGTATGGGAATCTCATGATTCTAGATGGGAACATGTTTTATTTTACCCTACACAATACACATTCTATAACATATAAACAAATTTTTAATAATTTTGATAAAATTACAATAATTGTTTAACAAATATATCACCTTTTCTTCTTTTTTTGACATGTAGAAGATTGAAATTACATGTTTTTAAATAAGCTAATAGTGGCATGATATGATGGTTAAGTTGTGATTTTAATTTTATTTGTTACTTTTGGATTTGATTGTGTGTCATTTTTTTCATCATTTCAGATCGTGCACTTAGTGATCCATCATAAAGATAGAGAGTTGTAAAAAATTGGCACACAATCAAATCCAGAAGTAGCAAATTTAATTTCATATGGATTGTGGAAATTTAATTACATTTTTGTGATGTTGTTCTTTCCATCAAGGTTCAAACCCCATTGGGGTGTAAATGTTGAGTATTTATGTTGGGGATGAGGTCCCCTGATTGTGACCTCATTGGTTTATAGCTCTAGGTCAAAAGCATTTACCCCTCTAATCTAAAAAATACATGTTTTAAATAAAAATTGATAGTATCAATCATTACTTTCATATTTTTTACCAATTATACTATGTAACGCTCGTCGTGCAAACCCTAGAGAACAAACATTGCAAACAATTTTTTTTTTTTAAATACAAAGTAAACATGCAACTAAACATTAAAACATATTCACATTGCACATTAACATTATCATGTCTAGCTCTCTGGGGCATGCGAAGTCACATTGCATAACAATTATTAACAAAAAGGTAAAAGATGAAACTGAATAACTTATTAAAAACTACATTCATCATAACATTACAATAACCATTTATAGAAGTGCATCCATGAACCATAAGTAATAGTATAATTACATCACATATTACAATCATAATGAATCTCAAACCATAATGTTTACAAAGGTTCCTAAATAATACATCATCGTTTAAACATTACATTACATGATCTTGATAAATGAATTACAATAAATCTCCCATACTTGTGGGATAATATATAGTAGAGTAACATCTGAATTACAAAGTGAACAACTGGTACATGCTCCAATTGAAGAATGCTGAGAAGAATGGATGTTGATGGGGAACCCAATGGGTGTGGAGCACGTTTCACCCAACCACGAGGGTTATAAATAACCCACCCCTCGTGCTCAGAGGTGACAAGGAAGAAATCACGACCATGAATGCCATAAACCAATCCCAATAAAAGACAACATAGAACAGTAAATCCAAAACAACATCAAGGATTACAAAGGACATAAACGACAACATTCAAGAGTGAACATAATAACTTAAAACCATAAATATCATCACAACAAAACAAGGCAATAACCATTAGCCAAGTCACCCAAGAACAATCACGAAACATTTCCAAATGAAACTGAAAAAACAAAAAGAATACAATTCTAGAGGCAACAAGGAACAAGGCATACATGTGTCTAGTGGAGAGTACCATTGCATAGCTTACATGGTTTATCTTGGCCCTTCCTCCAACCTAAGGCCCTGGACCCCATCTATGGTTATCCTGGCCCTTCCTCCTACTTGAGGTGCTGGCCCCATAGGGTAGCTCATGCGGAGCCGTCAACCTCTCGTGAGGACGTGGTTATGACTTTTCTGACCATGGCCTTCTCAGCCTACCATTAGTCTGCGATAGCCCTAATGCATAGATGAGGTATCCAATTATTATCTTTTATGTTTTACTACCCATCCCCCTAAATTCTATTATTAGGTTTTCACTTGTTACACTACTCTCACGTGGGTTATCCTGAGCTCTTCCTCCTTTTGAGGCGCCAGCCCCCATGAAGAGCCACTCTCCCTGAGACCCTTAACATAAACCAAAAAAAGGCAAGGGTTGTACCATAAAGAATAAAACATATAACACAAATCAAAGACATGCGAGGCATTACCCATCTCATGATAACTCTTAATCAAAATATCAAAAATCTCTTACAACCCTTCGCAAAATAATAATGCTAAAATCATGCAACATCTCGAGCACCTAATATGATGGTAAACATCCAATGATAAGACCATGCCTCTGGAAAACTAGGGTTCACAACTCCAAAAATTGGGTTCATAAGATCAACAGGCTACCCTCATTACAAAAGTCCAAAAGCTAATTCAAGGAAATAAAGAAGTCAATCAGAATTGGAAACTAAAACAAAGTAATAACTTTCACACCAAATTAAAATAATTCTTTTAATTACTTTACAAACTTCTCTTTTCCTTGAACTAATTCTGTAATAAATTTCTATAAAAATTCCAATTCCTAATAAAGTTTGTCTTTTTTGTAATATTCACAATTATAATTTTTTTATACTAAAAATAAATTTCATATATAAATCAGAATTCTAAAAAGATTACATAATATATATATATATATATATATATATATATATCAATTTTTGATAAAATACACACACATATAATAAAATACATGTATATTTTATATATATTTCAATTTCTATAAAATACCCTACATATACATATATATATATATATATATATATATATATATATATATATATATATATATATACTCTATATATATATATATATATCTCTATATCATATATATAAATAAACAAGCTTGTCTTGAGAATATGTAAAGGCCAAATACCATTGCTTTTTAGTCTTCTTGGCACCATGATCTTATATTTATTGTGTACAATAGTCTTTTACTATAAGACTATTGTGGAAACATATAAGGGCTGCACCTGCAGATGCAGGTGGGGAATGCGGCGGAGCCGTCCTCCCACTCTCTCAAACAATTTTTTATTTATTTAAAACAATAAATTCGAATATGAAATTTCTTTTCAAAATTTTTTTAAGTGAAAATTCTTCAGCGAATTTTTGTTGATTTGACCCAAAATGAATATTTCAACAAAAACCCAGAAACTTTATTTAAATGAAAGACCAATCTAGGTATATAGAATATAAATATTATATATATATATATGTATATCCTTCAAAAGATATATATATATATATATATATATATATATATATATATATATAGGTACAACAAATAATTTAAAACTTTTAGCACATGAATAAAATTTCCTCAAGCACAAAAATATGGGAATAAATAAAATCTAATCAATCACTATTTTTATCATATGGGACAAAATTTCACTTGAATTGATGAAAGGGATTTTATATTGAATCCCCAATTTTATATGAAGGTAAGTCTAAATATGGATATCCATTGGTTTCTGAAGGAAGCTAATTTTCTCAAAACATCATTGCAAGAAATTCCAGAACAATAAAGATTCAACCAACAGATTTTTCCCCAATTATTTGATACCCAAACGTTTTTTCCAAATCTCTTAATACTTTCATTTCCTAGAACACTACGATTTCCATTGTAAATTTTAATGAATAGAGAAAGAGAAATTGTGGAACCTGGAGTCCTGTGCTGATGAAAAACTTGATGAAGATTCGCTTGATTCCAATAGCCTTTTCGAAGAGCTTTCGTACCTTCTTCAAAATTTCTCTGGATTCCCTTGCTTAGATCTCTAATCTACTATTCCATTCAGAGAAACCTCCCCAGTATAATGAAAAGAAAAATGAAACAATTTTCCCAGCAACTTCAGAAGATCAAATCTTTCCAAATTAATATTTTTGTGCAACTTCTGTCAACATTTTCTCGTGAATGAAAAACTCACAATTTTCCAATTAAATAAAAGATATATCTTCTCTTTTTCGAAAACTATGAAAATCAAAAATAAAAGAATTTTTCTAATTTAATTCCAACTTTTCATCCAACACTTAACTCTCATTTGTCCTTTTTATCTTTTCTTTTCTTTTATTGATTTTTTTTCTATTTAACAATACTTTTTGCTTTAATTTTGATTTTGCAATATTTTCTTGCAATTCACACAATTTCATTTATTTAAATATTTTATTTCATAATTATCCTCCACAAGCCAATTTAATTAATTTAACAAAATAGTTAATTTAAATATTTAATTAATACTTAAATAAAACATGAGTTTTAAAATAAAACTTTTAGATTTTAAATACAAATTTATTCCAACACTCTTACAACCATTCATTAACATCATTAATTAAATAATTCACCATGTACAAAACTCCAACATAAAATAAATACGAACAAGAAACTCACACAAATCATAATAATAAATTACAGAAATGACAAAACAAAGACGCATAATACCACTCAGACAAGATGGTTTGACAAACATGGGACGGGGTGACTTCCTTGTCATCTTTGTTTCAACATTATGTCATTGGGTAATTTGTTACTCGCCCTATCCTGCCAAAGCAGGTGGAATCGAGACTCTGTACCTGCAATCCATGCATATAAACAAGGTCGTGTACATGTACATATATATAAAATCAAAGCATTACATTGTGAGAAGGAATTGTAGCGTAGCAGGGCACTTGTACACGAGTGGTGCTACAATGTCCTCTCACCACATGTATTCAAACAATTATAATATCAATGATGAAATAATATTTCTAACTAACTAATCAGAACATAAAATAAATTACTAAATCACTGCATCATAATGTATTACTGAAATTAACTAACATCACC
>VDFB02109388.1:0-11491 GCA_007258455.2 Sequoia sempervirens
TCAACTCAACCTCCTCTCAATGAGCAGCCAAGTGGGGAAATGCCTATGGGAACCCTTCACAAGGAAGTTGAATCCTTGAAGGAGAAGGAGCCTGAAATTGAAATTCATGACATAGATAAAAATTTTGAGGCTACTCCATCTGATAGGGAGACTCATTTGGTTGCATCCCTTGATGAAACTGAGGATGTGGGAACTAAGCATGTTTTGACTGAGGAGGATCAATGGAAGTTGTTCGAAGATGCCAAGAGAGAAGTAGATGCCAAGGCACAAGCTGAGGTACTTGCCAAATAGAAGGAGATTGATGCTAAGGCACAAGCTGATCCATTGGTCAAACAACAAGAATTAGAGGCTAAAGCCAAGGCTGATGAACTGGCTAAGCAACAACAACAAAGAAAGCAGGAATTGAAAACTAAAGAAGAGAGGGATAAATTGGCAATGTTGCAGAAGATCCATGATCTAGAGGAGGAAAATGCTAGACAAAGGAGGGAAGAGAAGCCCTTGAGGCTAAATTTAAGGTTGTTGAGGAAGCCCATAGAAGGAAAGAAGAGGAAGAACACCTACAAAGGGAAAAAGAGGCTGAAGAACTTTCTTTTTATGAACACAAATCTAAGGAGGCATGGGATAAAGTCAAGGAGCTTGAGAGACAAAGAGATCAGATGCATGAGGAGAAGAGACTAGAAGAAGAGCGTTTGAAAAAGGAGTTAGAAGCTAAAAGGTTGTAGGAGCAAAAGGATAAAGAAGAAGCTGAAAGGTTGGCACAATAAGTTGCACAAAGGGAACAAAAAAATGTACAAGAGGTTGATTCTCAATCTAGGACCACCATATTGCAACCTCTTTCTTCTGCCATTGCTACCTCTTCTTCTACACAAGTAGTCACCACTCTTGCTACTCCAACATGACTAAAACTTGATCTTGAGAGAAAAAAAATAGTTCAACCTTAGCCTCTAAATTGGGATGAAATGATGAAGCAGATAGAGAGGGAAACACCCAAGAAAAAGGCTAGAGTTTTTCATTCCACTAAGCTCACGAATGCAAAAGAGATTGTTGCAGAATGTGCAATCCCAATGGTGGATAAAGACAAACAAGATATGCAAATAATTGATTACCAATTGGGCACTGTCAATTTGGGGAGACCTACAAGAAAGCAACACATGAACCTCATTGATATTGTAGCTTCCTCCACCAAATCTAGAATGATCAAAGATAAGAAAAAGAAGGATGAACTTAAAGCTCAATTGGATCAATTGCACAAATTCTTGAAGGATGTCTCCACTCTAGTTTCTCAACAAGCTACTACTCCAAAGACCCCAATCTTACTAAGAAAGAAAGAAGTTGATGACTTGGTGCAGATGAGAAGTAAGGTGGGGATGCTTGATAGATGGGTTGATCAGCTCAACAAAGAGATTGGTGAGGTGCTTGTTGATGGTTTTAAGGTTTGTGAAGGTGCATTGGAGTTGTGGGAAGAAATGAACTAGCATGTTGAAGTCTTAGAGAAGCAAGATGAAGAGTATAGAGAGTATGTCAAGAAACTAAAGGACATCAGCAAGTTACCTAAGTCAACTCTTTTGGAGCAATCAATCCTTGATGATGATAATGCAAATTTTATTGAGAAGACATTGAGCATAATTAGGTTTAGATTGATGAATTGGAGGTGGTGATTGCTATTTTGCTCAATGTGGATATCTCAGTCCAAGAAGGTCTTCCCTCTAGATAAATTGAGCGAGAAATGGAATAATAGATTTGAGGAAGTGATGTAGAAGGAAGATGATGGTGAAGAATTGTTGTTGGATAGACTCATGGACATTAAAGATGAAGTGAAAGCTACTAGGAGGGAGTTTATCAAGTTGAAAGATATGCAAGAGTTTGCCTCAGCAGAGTTGAAAATAATCAAGTTTGAAGATAATTGGGTAGATGGACCTAATGTGGACATTATTCAACAAGTATTCTCCAGTTATGATGAATATCTTCTTGATCAAGAAACACAAGAATGAGTTGGCAGTAGGATGTTCTATTCTTGGTGGAAAACTTCCCTCTTTCTCTCTGCTTTGTAGGAGTTATGACATGAGTTGACTGTGGGCTCATCCATGGTTCTACCATCCTCCACAGGCATCATATTTTTGGACAACGGGGCTATCAACCATTGAAGTAAAGTTTTGATGAATGGTTGTGATTGTTGAATTAGCACTGTGAATGTATGAAATGGTGTAGGTTATGCTATGGATTTCATCATGTTATGATTTTGGTTAATTAAAAAAACAATTGTTGTTAAGGTACATGTCTAGATGTGAAGAAGTTATATTCATATTTTACTGTTCTAAAGCCTTGATCTATCTCTTTCTATTTATTTATACCCCCCAAACGTAGATTAATTGATATGATGCAATTTGTATTCCTTTATACCAACAGGCCCCTTGAATATTATAGTTGCATTGGCCATTGAGTAACATTAGCATAGTTGAGAACCAACTACCAGGACCTTGGAAGATAGATTGCTTTATTTTATCTTTCTTTTTCAGAAGAAATATGATAGGGATATTTTGTTTAATGTTTCTATGCTATTTTGACCATCAACAGTTATTGCCCCTATTTCTAGTTTCCCAACCCCTACCTTTTTGAAAATTGTGATGTCAGATATAGGGGAAGAAGTGAATATGAATATTGGGGACATACCAAAGGAGGTCTCCCTTATGAAGGATAATTTCCAGTCATCCCTGGGGAAGGTTCAATATTCTGGAGTGGGTGTTGATTTGGAAGAAGGAGACTAGTGCATTTGGACACCAACATGTCCTTGGAGGAAATGTCCTTCTTATCCCAAAAGGAGGCAGGAAACCTGAATGATACTTTAGCATTGTTTGGATTTCCTTAGCCCAGTGATAAAGATGATGAGGACGAATAGTCACAAGCCCCAATTAAATCTAAAAAGAAGAAGAAGAATTTGGATGTTGGGGGGGAGGAAATAAGGTCGGTAGACCATCCCAAAAGGATTATAGAACTTTATTCATTTTACCGCTCTAAAGCCCCAACGATCTTTTCTATTTATTTATACCCCAAATGTATGTTAATTGATATGATGTTGTTTGCATTCCTATTATCACTTCCTTGATTTTTCACCCCTGAATGTAGAATTCAACAATCCAGTGTAACATGGGAATGATCTCAAAAGTATGAATATTTGGATAAGACCAAACCTCCGGTGAAGGTCGGCTTCCTATGATGGTTATCACCTAATCTACAGATCTTTTTGAGGGAAAAGGGAGAAAGACTGCTAGAAATGAAATGCTAAAATAAACTATTGGGTGATACACCAAACTGCAAGGACAATGAAATTCAGAAAAACTTTAACACTAGGTTTCAACTGATAAAACTAAGTTTGCACAATTTATTTCTATGTTTTTTGCATAAGTGCTTCACTAAGAGGACTCAACACAAAAATACCAGCTAAATGGAAGGTAAACTTCACAATCAGTAAGTAAAATGTATTTTTGACACAAATAGTAACCTGCTTAAACACACTTTTTGCAGAAAGGTAATAACCTATGAGACCAAGCTAGAAGGAAATTATGAAGTATTTCACAAAAAGCTTAATCAAATCATTTAACATACACAAAGCTGCAAAGAAATAAAAGACAAGAATTTTATTACCAGTAGTAACCAAGGTATCATCTGCTTTTCATCTCCAAAGTGAGTTACAAAGCATGCTTAAACTATCAAAGGACTGCAAAAGTCTCTATCTCCAGAAATTGCATAATCAAAACTGACTCAAAAATGAGTTACAAGTTGGCTAAGTAATCCAACTGCTAAGTTGCTCCACCAAATAAGGTTCTAGAAACCTCATTTTCGTAAGCACTCATAAAGCCATAAATTTAGGACTTGAATCTTTACCAAAATAACTCTCCATGGTTGAAAAAGTCAAGTTGATCTTATCAAACCATAAAAGGTCCAATAATATGCTCAAAAATTTTCCAAACTGACTTCAAATAACCTTATTTTACTCCCAATGTTGGGTAACTCAAAATAAATTCCCTATATACCCTCTCCTCATGTCTCAAAACTGGAAAAAATATGCCAATTTTTGCTCCAAACGTTTGCAAACAAACTCTAATTCTCCGAAGGCATAACATTATCTTCCTCTATACGTTGAAAGCTTCTATTATTTCTTGCATTTAAAAGAAATACTTAAGCCAAAATGATTTATAAAATATCATTAGAGCTTAGTATTTTACAATCAAAATTTTATGCAAAATAGAAGAAAACAAATAAAGTCCTTAAAAGACTAAAGACAACATAGAAGAAAATAATAAGTCAAAGACTTATTTCCTACGGGCTTTAGAAGTTTATTACATAAACAAAAATGAAAGGCATAATGTGAAAAGGCATAAAATGCTTTAAGTGCTATCGGCCTCCACTTAGGGTAAAAACCCTAAAGCAAAAGAAAAAACAAATGAAATTATCATTGAAGTTTCACAAAGAAGCTACCTCTGCCACCATAGGGTCTGAAGAAGCACTGTTGAAGATCTTCATGGAAAATTTTGCAGTTACAGTGACTTTTAGCAGATTTCTTTGATAAAATTTCAAGGTATGCCTCTTTTGAAGTACTTCCACTGATAGTCTTTTTGCAATCTGAAACCTTTTCAGGCATGATCTCTGCGTATGTCTATGCATTTTTTATGCTTTTATTTCACCTGTCTGTTCCATAATACTTTATTTCTTGTGAATAAAAGCTTTAAAACAAGCTTCGGAGAGTGTAGTAAATAAAGGCATTTTGTAGCTTGTAAATTCTTGAAATTCTTTTTATGCATTTTGGATAATATTTCAGTGATCCTGGGCTGCAGTTTTATGATTTTTATTGACCTGTCTCATTGGTAACTTCATTTTTGTGTGGTATACCATTCACAATCACCCTCATTAGGGTATTCATTATGCAAGTTTATAATGCGAATGAGATTTCACAAGGGGCGAGGGTAATTGAAACATGAGCTGCCTTAGTCAACTTTTCTGGAAGAAAAACTGCTCTTCTATTCTTCTTAATCTTCCTCTTAAAGATTTTGAGGGTTTGTTAATATTTCTCAAGCATTTTACTTGGCTTTTGACAGGCTGTATTTTCTTGGACTACTATAAAATCTGCAATGAACACTCCCTTGAGCTACTTTCTCCGATAAGGAATTGCAAACAATGTCACTGATGATTTGCATTCTACCCAGTTCTAAACCAAAGAAGAATGCAATGAATATCCATCTGTTCCCATGAATATAGGCTATAGCCACAATAAATTATTTCTAATTCTTCACTGTTATTGTCGTTTCCCAATATTTCCTAATCTTCTTGCTACTCCAAATATTACTGCTTTATGTACAATCCCTCTATCGAGTCCACATGCAAGAGCCATGGCTCCAATTATAATGAATTTCCATCCATTTCCCTGCCATGTTTTTGATATAACATGTCCACCCTCTGTTTCTTTGGAAGATAATATAATATTTTGTGAATCCTCGATGTCTTTGGAAGATAACCCCAATGTTCTAGATAAATTTGCAGGCACTTTTGAGTTAATTCTTGCCATGAATGCACATCTTGATAGTGGAGCTGTTGACTGCTTCTCTGCTTTATATGCACATATCCCACATTCTATATTATGGACAGCTCCCCACATTCCTTGGCGGACTCCAAACTTAGCGATCTCCCATGGGATTCCCATGTCTTCATGATGAAAGAGCACGACCTCACAGGAAGATAACTGTCCACTTCCAACCCTCGATTCCACTGCTCGGATGACCTAGCAGGAATAGTAGAGGTCAACACGCCTTGGTTTATTGCGTCTTAGCAGTGAGGGATATGGTACACCCTTTGTAACACATAAATACGTTCTTCCAGACTCCCAAATTCGATGAACAATCACATATTCCTGATCACTACAAAAGGCTGGAAATTTTTTAATCCAATGGACAATCATTGCTCCTGTCTGGGGACATTCTTCTAGAGTCTTTGAGTAAAGTTGCATGTTATCCCACTTAGCACAAAAATCATCATCCCAGAAAAAAACTCTCAGGAGTTCAAGTGTGAAATCCTCATATATTTTTCTGCTTCAGTATTGTTGAGGACCAACCTTTGGATAGAAGATTTTGCCACCTATCTGAAATACTGTTATGGGCTTTATATTGTGCAACTTGTCTCATAGCATTGGTTGTCTCATATACTTTTAACATGGAATTGGTTGCTATGTTAATAATTTTGCATCTTATAAGGACTGTTTCCTTACAAAGCTTTGAATGATCAGGCTAACTTTATGATCCTCCCCTAATTAAATGAGCAAAGGCTTGTCATGATAACAAAGATATTTTTATTCCATGGTAAATGAATACCTCTGTTTAGTTTTATGACACTACAAAATATTTTGTATTATGATTATGAGTTGGGCTCAACCCTCATGGGAGCCACATTTATCTCCACTCATATTTGATTTAAGTCATATCTACACCTGTAGCTGCACATGAAACAAAAAAAATAGAAAAAATGACTGTCTTTTGTGTGTACATTGACCAAATGGTTTTCCTAGACACTTGAGGAATTCATTGATCTTTTGATGCACATGGAGATAAGTTGATACATGCATAGGTGGATAATATAAATGATCGTGTATGGTTATGAGCTTTCATTGCTTAGAGTATAACTCTAACACATTGCTTGACTGTTGCAGAAACAAGAGCACATAAAAACTAGGAAGGACAAGCAACGAGGACAACATCATAGCGAGACAAACACCAACCAGTCATTCAGGCAATGACTGGTTATCCCTTCTACATGCACATTTATTTTCCTTCATTTATTTATGTATTGATTTATCTTTATTTATATCAAGGAAAAGTTAGTCTCACGACTTGTGTGAGACACATGTATCTTATCACATTCAATAAAGATTACATTTTCAGGAATATGTGAATCTTTCTCTATTACATGCATGTGTATGAATATAATGATCTGTAGTTGTAACCTTTTTCAGATTTGTCATTTATACATTTGAATGTGATGAAGAAGGATAATAAAATGTACCTTATCTTCCTCAATTTAAAACAAATTCTACCTTTTTGAACCAATGGGTGAAAAATGGGTAACATTTCCTTGCTACATCGGGCCCCTTGAATATGATTTTGCATTAGCATTGAGGTAACATCGGTATAGTTGAGGAACCAACTCTTGGGATAGCCGGAGATGAATTTCTTTTACATGTTATCTTTCTTTTTCAGGAGAAATAGGATAGAGATATTATGTTTAATGTTGATGTGCTATTTTGACCATCAATAGATCTGGCGCTAGAAGGAGGGCCTGAGGAAAAAAATTGGCTTGAATTGGGTCATTCTCACTAGAAAGGTTTGAAAGAGTTCTCAAATCTTCTTAGAATCTAGAACCATTGGTTGAACTCCAAACCTTTGTCAAGTACAAACCCCAAGCCTGTAGAGTTTTGATTCCACCATTGTCACCACCACTTACTCCACATGGATTTCCACCAAATCCACCTATTCCACCACTGGTTCAACTAGTCCCACCGCCACCCATGGCTTTCTTCGTAATTAATCCCTCTCCATTGGGGATTATCCCTGGTGGTATACATGATTTTCCCAATAATCTAGAGAGATTTTGTCCCAAATATATGAACGGAGAATCAAGGAGTGTTGAAGAGCATATACAGGCATTTAAAGATGCATGTACTCACGCTCAAGTAGCCCACCATGATGTTGTATGTAGATCATTCCCCTACTCTTTGGGTGACATGGCATACAATTGGTATTTGAATTTTCCACAAGGGTCTATTCTGAGTTGGACAGACTTAGAAAATTCCTTTATCAATCAATTTCGGGTCTACGTAGACCCTACCATTTTGTATCACCAATTTGATACCATAAGAAAAGAACCCCATGAACCATTACCATTGTTTAACACAAGATTCTAGAGGATGTATTGAAGGCTACAAGATCCTTACTTGGTTGTTGAAAATATCACCATTTTGGCATATTTAAGGGTCATAGATCCCTTGATTGGCTTATTTTTGCAGAGGACATATGCTGTCGTTGAGATTAATTCTCTGCCTAAAGTTTATCACCTGGTCATTAAATTGCAACAGCAGATAAGCTTACAATCGAGAACTTTAGGAGGAGTTCTCCCTCCCATAGGATATCAAATACCTAATTCAACTCCTTTATTTAATATTGTCCCAGGGATGTCTTCTTCCCAATATGGACCCATTTCTGAGTTACAAACTCCACCACCCTTACCATTATTCACTAATGGGGCTCAAGATTCCTCCCAACAATCACAAAATTACCATAATCAAGTTGGAGGGTCAAATCCTATCAATCAACCATCTGTTGTGAAAATTGCAGAAAGTGAACGAACTGTTCAATTAACTAATGAAATGGAAACTCTAAAGAAGACTCTATCTCAAATGTCCAATGATATGGCTCAACTAAGATATAACCCCCCTCAAAATAAAAACCAAAACTAGAATTATCAAAATTAGGGAGGGTATTCTAATCAGGGTGGTTACTCCAACCAGAACTCTAATCAGAACCAGAGGAACTTCCAAAGCCAAAATTCCCCTAACCAAAATTACCAAAATCAGAATAGGGGATACAACCAGAGGTCTAACAACAATAAACAATGGAATACTATGCCAAACAATGGGGGAGTTTCCCATAATTATCAAGCTGGTGATGACAAGCCACACATTGCAAATGTGGTAGATCTCAACTTTATGACGAATTAGTGTAGACTGCACGACACTACAACTCATTCTGAGGTAAATTGCCCGGAAATGGAGAAGATGGTCAAGATTGCACATGTTGATGCTCCATTGCAATGCGCTTCCAATAAATTTGGTGGATCCATAGATATTGCCATGGATTATGACATCTTTGATGAAGAACTTCCATTCCCTAGCCAAGAAGAAAATGAACCAGTAGAAGACGTATATGATGCTCAGACCTTCCAATCCAAAGGAGTTCATTTCTTGAGAAATCATAATAAGGGCCCATTTACTACATCTTCCCCTCCCAACACCATGGTCGCACCCAATCAGAATGCGGACAATAATCCACCACCACCAAAGGGGCCATTTGAATCTCAAAATAATTGTAATCCACCTTTTATTCCTAAGTACCCATTGAAAAATGATATGGAGTTTGATTTTATTAGATGCAAAAGCAAAAGACTTCATTGTCATTCTTTGACATTATGAAGTGGTGCCTTTCCCAACAAGAAATTATGTTAAGAGCCCTAGAGGAGGCAGATCAGTCAAAAGGAAAAGGGAAGGCGACTCCAACAAATGAACTGAATGCAACCCTCTGTAAAGGTAAGACGAGGATCCCACCTTTCCTTTTAAGCTTAAGGATTTTTGAAAATAATCTGCACAATTTCCTATTAGATTATGGAGCATCGGGTAATGTCATGCCCTTCTCCATTTGTAGAAAGTTAGATTTGATCCTGCTCCAGACTAACAAAAAGGTGATTCAATTGGATAAAACCGAGGTCAATGTGGTAGGAGAATTAAAAAATATCCATGTACAGATTGGATCTGACCCAAAGATCCAAACTTATATGGATATCCAAGTGGTTGATATCCCTGAAACATATGGTATGCTTCTAAGCCAAGACCTAATGAAAAGCATTGGGTGATACCTATCCTTAGACTTCTCACATATGTGGCTACCTTGGAAAGGGATAGCATCACAAATTAGGATTGAGAGTGAGCCTAGGCTCAAACACATGATCACTGAATATGATTCTCCTAACAAGGTAGCTTACTTTGAAACTAAGATAGGATTTTACAAGAGGGAGGAGATCATGACCTTCTCAATGCTCAATTCTGATGATACACTGCCTTTAGAAAGTAGTGACCCAATGACTACGGTTAACCAACAAGTTCTAATAAAAAATTTGCAACAAGATAGGCTGGTCCTAGGAGATGAGGCCGATCTGTGGAGTTTTTTGCTTCCTAAATTGTGCAGGATACATTATCAGAGTCATTCTTAGTTGACATGTCAACCCTGCATAGACGTTTTGAATTATGTTTGCTAGGCTAAGGGAACTTGTGAATTCCAACCTGAACCACCCACCAAGCAATTCTCATTTGAAACTAGGGATTCCACCATCCTGACAAGAACTAGTCTCACTCAAGAGGAAGATCTTTCTTAGCTTGAGCAGACCCAAGTTCTATGCTCTGACCTCCTAAGAAAGATTGAGGAATCTCAATATTTGTCTGTCCCACCTACCCCGGATAACCTTCCAATGCCTAAGGCATTGATGAAAAACATACTAAATTGTGATATGATCCAAGAAAATGTTTAGGAAGTAGTTCTTGAACAGGTTTTGAATATAGGAGGATCTCCTGATAAACTTTGTTTGTAGCGACCTTTAAATCTAGATAGCCAACACCAGTCCAAGCCGCCACCTACTTCTAGCAAGAAAACACCTATAATCCCAAAGAAGAAAGAAATCCCAGCTCCATACCAACTATGGAGTCTTAAATTTGATGGCTCTAAGTCCAAATCAGGGAGTGGAGCGGGAATTGAGCTAACCAACCTGAAAGAGAAGACATATTTTGCATCTTACAGGTTACAGTTTGGTTGCACAAACAACGTGGCAGAATATGAAGCACTTGCTCGAGGAATAATTTTTGCTCATCAGAAGAAGGTTACAGCTCTCATGGTTATGGGGGATTATGAAGTTATTGTTAAGCAAGTCTGTAGGCAATACACTTGTCACAACAAAAGATTGGTTGCGTACAAGAACAAAGTTTTGAATTTTATTGAAGATTTTGAAACTTTTGGAATTACTTTGATTCCTAGAGAAGAAAATTAGATTGTTGATGCACTTGTTGCTACTAGTACTTTGGAGCCTATGCAAGACTCTAAGTTGAAGAGATTCTCAGTGGAGTTGGTCTCGATCCCATCCATCTAGGATAATGTCCAAAATTTTTAGGTCTTTGATGATGACCAACATATACTTGCCTTCTTGGCAAGCTCATATGTCTTTGAGGGACAAATAATTGATGAATCAGAAAGAGACCATGGAGATTGGGATCCTAAGAATTGTGATACCGAAGGAATAATCAACTTGAAAAGCAACAACATTCCCAAGGGGATGGTAGCCTTGGAGATAATCTTTGACTCATACCCTCACATTCATGAAAGATTAGCAACAGAAAGTGATGGAAAGAAGTACGAATTTGTCAATTTGGCTGATTCTGGTTAGGAAAGGAATGTGTATATAGGAAAAACCTGCCCCGAGGAAATCAGAGATAAAATAATTAAGGTGTTGACAGAAGACATTGCAGAAATTGCTTGGGGATATGAGGATTTGAAGACATTTGATATTTCAGTGATCATGCATACCATATCCTTGAAGCTAGAAGCAAAACCCTTTCACCAAAAGCAGCGCCCGGTGAATTCCTTGATCAAGCCATTAATTCAAAAGGAAGTACAAAAGCTATTGTCCGCAA
>VDFB02109389.1:0-108195 GCA_007258455.2 Sequoia sempervirens
TTGTAAATTTTTGGCGCCAAACCGCCTAAACTCAAATTTGAATGTTGTTTTGGCTCCAAACTAATGAGGAGCTCTATTTATGGGTGGGTTTCTAATTTTTGGGTAACTTTTTGGGGACAAGCTCGCATATTGCGAAAGGGTTAATCTGTAGCTTTTTGTAACTTGCATGTGTTGTAGAACTTGGGGATTTGAGATCCTCTGCATGTAAGAAGCTCTATTTTCTGAATAATAAAATTATTCTCTTGTTTTTGGGTTATTTTCTAAGTCTCGGGTTGTGCCCTCATCACATCATCAGCTACAACAAATTCCAGAGGGTTTCTCCAGATGCCATTATTAGGTTCTTCAATTTTCAAACTTGTATTTTCAATTTAAATAAGGGCAATAGGAAGGAAACTCTATATCAAATTTTGCATCATAGTTTTCCCAACTATTAGCAGAAGATTATGATCAATGTTATTATTTATTAGTTGTTGTAATAGCCTAGTTTGAGAACAAATTAATTTCAAACTTTGCTAGGCAAGTGTTTGTCAAAATTCCTCTTTGTTTATGATGTTGATTTGAAAAGATAGTCATTTAATTTATGAGTTCTCTTTATTAAAGTGATTGAATGTAAAAATATATCATTGTTTATGCATAATTGCAATGCAAATTCATTCATAAACACAAGCAAGCACTCAAAACCAAACTAAGGCGAAAACACAAGTTCAGAGAATTATATCAGACCTATATTCAAACTCATAAATTTACAACAGCAAGAGGAAAAGTTCCTAAATTTACATCAGTAGTGTGTGATGTTTAGTTTGAGAGACATCAGGTCTCTTACAAGAGATCTCTGCAACAACCGCCCTACAATGTTATCATCTGGTAAAATAAAAAGCACCATTTTCCTCTTCTTAGCCAATGTATTCTCTAACCATGAGGGAGAGGAAGTAGTACCAATGTCTTGAGTCGAGTGATAAAATTTGAAGAGCTCTCCTTAAGGGAGGAGTCTTCACTAAATTTTGTAAATTGAAAGGAAAGGAAGTGGGACATTCACACTTTTGTGTGTTCTTCTTAGTCACATTTTGAGAGGGGTTTGGTTAATATTCAGGGGAATCAACCTCCATTATCTCAATTTCTTGTTCTTGTTCATTTCCCATTTCTTTTTCTTTCTCTCTCTCTCTCTACTTGATCTTCGAGCACACTATTCTTGGGAGTACCATCACCACATGTCTTTTTAGGGATTTTTCTTTTCTCTGGAGGTTCTTTTCCATCTCCATTTCTCCTATCCTTTTCCTTCCATTAGGTTGAGCCTTAAAAACTTCACCCTTTTTCTTTGTGAGCCATGTTTGGGTTCTCTTTAAGACTATAGTTGTTTTAGTCTCAAGGTATTTTGGTTCCCTAGGACTCAATCAATTGGTACCAAGGGATGAATCTATATGTGGCTGAGGAAGATTGGTTCCACCAAATCGAATTCATCATCCTTAACACCATCAATGTCCCAACCCAACCTGAAAGTAAAAATTTGTCTCAAAATCATTCTCATCCAAATTCTTTTTCTAAATTTGTAGTCATCAAAATAGTCAACCCAATAATCTTCCATGTGGGAAACATGATATAATCCAGGACCAAGTTTCAGATTATCTTTCACAAAATTCTTGCTATCAAATGGGAATCTTGTATCATAATTAAAAATACTAAACTTCACAATATCCCTCTCAATATTGAGGGCATTTGATTGATGTTTACATAGATAGTACCAAAGACCAATGGGAAATGGAATTCCAACTTTCTTCCTCTCAACACATCTTTTGTTCATGTGTGCAATTTTCCAACAAACTTCAATGAGAATGAATTTTTCTTCTACATACTTGGGCAATTTGTGAGGTAGCTCCTATCATATCCTTCAACTCTAATATAGGCAAACCTTTGAAACTGAATGAAGTGGCTACTAATGGGCTCACTCATTAGTACTTTTTCTATTTCTTTTCATATGCTTCAGACACTTTACATATATTTTCTAAGTACCTTCCAGACAATACTTCCATGATATGCTATCTTTTAATACATAATTTGCAACTTTGAACCTAGTTTGTGAATATGAGATATGGTGATAATATTCATAGTATTGCATGATTTAAACATGAGTATGTATGTATATGAATGGAATTTTGTGATTTAATTATGATGTTTAGTTACATATGTATGTTGTGTGGATTAACCTCTTTGTAGCTCAGCATGTGGTAACAAGAATGGAGCATTTGTAGCAAGAACCAAAGTAGAGAAATAGGGGATCAATGGAGTTCAAGTTGCCTAAAGTGCACAAAGTTGTGGAGTTGAACGTGAGTCATCACAGAAGGAATAAATGCTGAAGAAGGATACTTGTTCTAGAATTTTGAATGTTTGCTTATGTGTCTCACATGAAAACTATTTCATTGGAGTTCTTATTTGAATAGGTCTCTTCTTCCTTTTCAGTTAGAATGAATAAGTTAGACTTAATTTCATATCCTAGTATTTAGGAGTGGGATTAATGATTATAGATAGTTAGCAGTTTGAATAAGACTCTCCTCATTTTTTTATAAATTTAGAGGATGAGTTTGTGGTAAAGTTAGTTGGTTGTTATAAGTTGTTAGCAATTAGTCGTTTTCCAGTTCCAAGTGATCTAAAAACATGTTCAAATGCAATTATTGAATACAATATGCAAGAAGGATTTTGTTTGAATATCTAGTGATATGCAATGAATGGAGTTGTGTGTTACATGGATGCGTAAGAATCTGAGTTAGATTATGTTCTAAGTTAAGTGAGATAGTCCCCTGAGTTGGCCACTCAAGGTACTACCCCTCACTTCATCTATTTACTTGTTCATTTATGCATTCTTATTAATTTTGTTTCTATTGCTTTATAAATGCATTGCAAAGTAAAGAAGAATAGCTCTTATAATTGATTACAGTAGATGTTCATGAACAAATGTGTAACTAGCAAATCATAGCCCTTTGGAGATTAGAATTAGTTATCTCATTATTTTGAATAGTTTTGGATTGATTCTATACTTACTTGTTAGTAGCAGTCATCTATAGCTTATGTTGCAGGTGCCTATAGCCATTAGGTTATGTAACTACTTTTATTGTTTTTGCAATTTTGTAAGATTCCAACAAAGTAGAATAGTTTGAATAAGTATGTATAGGATAATCTAAGTGAACATGAATCCATGAAGGCACATATAGTGCAGTGCCACCATAATTTTACACACCTTAGTTGATGATTTAATGTAGTCTTAAGCAATTTGAAGTGGACTATTCAGCCAGTTAACCCTCTGAATTGAGTAGATTCTACCAAGTTTATAATACATTAGCTTAGACTCTACATTTTTGGTGCTATTTTCAGGGATGGTGCTATCTTCATAGACTAGTTTTTATAGTTAATTTCTCTTTTCAAGCATTAGGACTATTAGATACCATCTTTTTTAACACCAAGATACCAACATTGTGCAAGACCACTAAATTTAAAGTCATATTTGATGTATGCAGAGGCAGAGAGATTCCTTGGGTAGTTTCCTTCCCTCCACACTCTAGGAAGCTATTGCAAAAATTGGTGACCCTAGTACTCAAAGCGAAAGTACCACTGAAGAAGAAATTTCCTTATCACCAACCTCTAGCGCACATACAAAAGGAACATACCACACCATGGGTGATGCAGTAGTGATGATGATGCTCGAAAAACATTTGATTTTCCTATTACTGACTGACAAAGGGATATAGTGTTGAAGAACATTCCTCCTTTGGCCTTGCCATTTTCCTATGGGTTAATGACTGAAGACCCAAATACATTCCTCTTTGAATTTGATGTCTTATGCAAAAGTTATGACTATACTTCTGATGCACATAGGTTAAAGCTTTTTCCTGCAATTCTCAAAGATGCAGCTTTGAGATGGTTTATGGGATTAGGTAAAGATGTTGTTCCTGATTGGGACACCATGAAGACATTATTTTTGGAGAAGTATCATGACTAATGTAGAGGACCTAACAGGACGAGGATTGATATATTTTGAATGAAACAAAAGGATGATGAGCCTTTAGAGGATTATGTTGAAAGATTTCAGTTTTCTCTAAAGAAAAACCCACATAACAAGTTGTTAGAAGAGTCTCTCAAGTTAGTCTTTCTGAGGGGAGTTAATGAAGACTGTATGGATGCCTTGAACCTCATTGGCCAGGGAGATATTTCTTAGCTACCATTTTTAGATATTTGTAAGGAATGTAGGAATTATTTTAGGACCTTCACAAAAATGCCAAGAGAAGATAGAACATCAGTTCTTGGTAAATCATCTACTGGGGTTTCAAAAGTAGAGCTGAGCAATCTGTTATCCAACATGAAGGAGGATATAATCAGTCATTTGGAAACACAGTTGGATACTCTCCACATTAAGAAAAAGCAAGAGGAAAGCTGAGGCTATGCTCACTGAATATTATTCAAGCTGCAGGCAAAGAAAAGAAAATTGTAAATGCAAAAGAGTGGCAAGTATCCAACAAGATAAAGTTGAGAAGCCTAATTTTCAACTCATTGAAGGAGATGATGGATAACTCTTTTATATAGCACAAAGGAGGCCATGGAAGTAGAGACAAGGTATGCCACAAGACCCCCTTGGCTTTAATTCATCCTTTCCTATTGGGAACTAAAACTTTTCTGCTTGGAACTCTCAACCCTAACAAGTAAACCAAAACTAGCGGTAGAACCCTCAATAGTGGCCACAAGCCCAACCAAATTCTTGGCCACAACAAAATTTTCAAGGTTCCAATTACAATACACAATGGCCAACCCAGCATAATTAGTGGCATCTTCAATGGCAGAAGGGTCAACAATGGCAACAACAAAATATGAACTACCAACAACCCATGCTCCCTCCTCCACAACAATAAAAAGCTCTAATGCCTCCATCAAACCTTGCATCCCAACCACCCATGCAACAACAAATACCTACCCAACTTGCACCTAACCCTAACACTAAGCATGTTCAACAGGCTTATACTAACAAAGCTATGCAATACCCCACTTATGGGGTAGAGGTGAGTGATGTCCACCTCAAATCAGGAAAACAACATGCTGGACCTTCATCTCCCCAAATTACAAAAATGGAGGATGAGGAAATTGCAGTTGAGGCTTCTAATAAACCATCTTTGGAGCCTAAACCAAATCAAGTACACTAAACTATCTCAAATCCTAAACCACCTTTTCCTAAATGCCTACTTATGCAAAAGCATCACACACAAGCTGAGACAGACCCTTTAGGATGATTGAAATATGTGAACATAAAAATACCACTTATCCAAGCTATTAAAGACATCCCTATCTATACCAAAACTGTAAGGGATCTTTGTCTTAAGAAACCAAGCAAGAAAAGGAAAGATCCACAAACATTCCATGTCTTGGGAAATCTTGCAGATATCATGTTGGAGAACATTACAGTCCCTAAGTATATAGATCCTAGTAGTACAGTTGTGGATGTTAAGATTAATTGAACCCTCATTAAGAATACTTTGATCGACTTGGGGGCAGCCATCAATGTCATGACAAAAGAAACAATGCAGTTGCTTCAGTTAGTTAGCCTCAGGCCCACACAAACTGTTCTGCAATTAGCTAATAGTTCCATTGTCAAGCCTGAGGGAATTATTGAAGACCTAGTTATTGCATTGGATTCTTGGGAATACCTTGCAGACTTCATAATAATATAACCCAAAGTCAATCTTGCGGGTTACCCACTCATCCTAGGCAAGCCTAGTTGGCAACAATCAATGCATTCATAGGCTATAGGTTTGGTAAAATGATAATATCTAGTGGCACAATTACAAAGAACTTGGTTCTTTATCCACTAGCCCAACTATATGCAGACCTTGGGCACACCATTTGGCCCAATTTGGGTGAGGAGGAGGAAGATAACTATTCTTCGCAGACACTGATGACTATAGAGTGCATCCCCTTATTAGATGACCATGATGAAAATGATCTCATTGCTAACATAATCCAAAATCATTGTGGAAGGAGCCCACAACAACAAGATTGCCTCATATGCCTACAAGACCCCTTGCAAAGTATTATACCTACCAATTCTACAAAAGAGATATCATAGCTATTTCATTCATTACTTCCTCAACAGTGTTTACGCATCATACCAAGCCTTGATCTCTCATTAATTCAAGAATCATCAAAGGAGTTGGAAATTATACCAGGAAGGAAGTTAAATATTAATAATTCCTTGACGGAGGAACAACAAAATTATTTGCAATCAGTGTTGCAGGAACACTCAGCCACATATGCATGGGATTAGCATGATATGAAAGGCATAGATCTTGATCTATGCATGCACAAGATTTACATTAATGATGGTTATGGACCTATTCGGCAACCACAACGACGTATGAATCCTACTCTCAGGGAGATAGTGAAAGTTGAGCTACAAAAGCTCCTTGACATAGGCTTTATCTCTCCAATCTCAGATAGTGAATGGGTCTCACCTTTGGTAATTGTTCCCAAGAAAGGTGGGAAATGGAGAGTTTGTGTAGACTACAAGGAATTAAATACAACCACCAGGAAATATAATTTTCCTCTACCCTTCATTGATCAAGAACTTGACTCACTAGCTGGGAAGAAGTACTTCTAATTCCTTGATGGTTTCAATGCTTATAACCAGATTAAAATTGCTCTAGAGGACTAGGACAAGATGAAATTTACATGTCCTTGGGGGACCTATGCTTACTCTGTTATGCCCTTTGGCTTATGTAATGCTCTAGCTACCTTTCAAAGAGTAGTACTCAACATATTTTTTGATTATGCACATGATTGCATGGAGATATACATGGAAAAATTCACCACTTATGGTGAAATTTATGAGGAAGCTCTTAGTAACCTAGAAAAAGTGTTAAAAAGATGTAAGGAACACAACCTATCACTCAACAATGAGAAGTGTTTCATGATGATGTCACGGGGAATAGTATTGGGACACTTTATATCCAGTGTAGGAAACCAAGTTGATCCACACAAAATTGAGATAATATCTACCTTACCTATTCCTCAAAAACAAAGAGATATTAGAACCTTCCTTGGTCATGCAGGCTACTACAAGCGATTTATCAAATATTTTAGTAAGATTGTTACACATTTATTTATTTTGTTGAGTAAGGACATTGAGTTTGAATGGACCTCTAAGTGTCAACACTCCTTTGAATAACTAAAGAAAGCTTTGACTCAAGCGCCAATGTTGAGAGGGCCAAATTGGACTCTCCCATTTCACATGCATGCAAATGCTTTAGATTTTTCCATTGGAGCAATCTTGGAGTGGGAAGGGATATCAGCCATCAAATAAAGCTCAAAATTAGGTCTCAAGTCAGTGGATAAAGTCAGTTAGTTCAGGGTTGGCATGGTGTGTCAGTTGACATTGGCACCTTTTGAAAAATGGGGTTTAGACTTCATTGGTCCAATCTTTCTGACATTCAATAACACGAAATATATCCTTGTTTGCACTGATTACTGGAAAAAATGGGTGGAACTAAAGGCCCTACAATTTTCCAGAGATAGTAATGTGGCTAAGTTTTTATATGAATATATTTTTACTAGGTATGGAGTACCTAGAGAAATAGTCACTGACCAAGGGCCCCAATTTACTGCTAATCTAATCAAGAAGTTGGTTGAGGAATACCAAATTAGACATAAGAAATCAACACCCTATCATCCATAGGCTAATGGTCAAGTGGAGGTCACAAATAGGGAGATTGAAAGCATTCTCACCAAGATAGTGCAACTACATAGGAAAGATTGGGTTTCAAGGTTACCTGAAGTAGTATGGGCATATAAGACTACATGTAAAATAGCCATTGGGTTTACACCCTACATGAGTTAGTCTATGGAAAGACAACAGTCCTTCCTATTGAGTTTGAATATAAAACATTGAGGACAATAGTAGAATTGGGAATGGATCTAACCGAAGCACATAAGGAAAGGTTGCATTCTTTGAATGGGTTGGATGAGATAAGAATGGAAGCAGTCCATCATATAGAGGTAGTACAACAACAATGAATGAAGTGGCATGATCAGTACATTAAAACAAAAGAGTTCACTATGAGAGATTGGGCCTTGTTATATGATTCATTGTACAAATATTTCAAGGGAAAATTCTAGTCTAGATGGTTGGGCCCATATGAGATTAGCAAGGTTTACCCTAACGGAGCAATATGGTTGCATACCATTGGTGCAGTTCGATTCTCACTTCTTTTTAATGGCCATAGATTGAAGTTGTATAAAAATCCATTGCAGAAGGATGACTTTATATTTTCACTAATCCAACAATATGGTGCTTCCAATGAAACTGATACAGGATCTGAAACACAAGATGACATTCTAATAGGCAGTGATTTACCCAACACGTCTAGTGATCTAGAGGTTGAGTTACACAACTCAACCCCTAAAATCACCCAGACATAATTTCTCATGCTGTAAAACCACATGCACACATAGCACATTATCCACAATGTACAAAATTATGCTCTAGAGGGACCTGTTCTTTAGTTCATTCAACATTTATCGAGACCTATTTCAGATGGGACCTGAAAAGTAAATCTATAAAACATAGAAGGGCCTTGTGCTTGGAGTATTTGTAGTAGTACTTGTTGAGAGTAAGCTACAATAACTTGGAGAAATCAATTTTTTTTCTTGTGCATTTCACCAAATATCACATGCATCATTTACTTTTCAATAAAGCTCCCATAGCAAGTACATTTCAAATCACAACTGCCAACTTTCCATCCACTCCCATGCATTTAATTCCAATCAAATCAATTGCAACCAAGATACATGTTTCTCTAGTTCCAAACTGCGTCGAGTGATAATTACCATCACACACGTATGATAGGTAACTTCTCATAATTAAACTGCAATTCTATTTGTATTCATTATTATTCTTAGTTTAAGTTATGCATGTGAAAATATTTCACCATCAATTTCAATTATTATCCTATCGCCCTTGCCAAGTCATGCACGAAGTGAGGCCACTTCAAATAAAGTTGGGGGGAGGGGTATAATGGTCATAATTTTTTATTTTCGCCACCTAAGTTTTTCAAATAGCATTTTATGTCGTCCTCCTAAAAATAGAAGACCTCTCTTTTGTTTCTGATAATGTGATTTTTGCCCTAAAAATAAGCTAAGGTACAAAGATTTGAACTTAATTGAGCTAGAAGCAAGGGTATTTTGAAGTTAAAGTATTGGGTATAAGAGAAGGCATTAGCAGGAGTAGTTAAATTGGAGGGTTTCAAAGGTGGTGGAGTTGAACTTTGAGCAAAATTTGAAATTTTCAAGGTTGTAGAGCATCAAGATAATGGGAGGTGATGTTATACGGAGGGAACCATCTAAGCATAAGGAAATATTAGAAGATATAATGGTTTTACCCCTCTTCACTAGAGTGGGATGGTTAGAATATTTCTTGAAGCTTATGGAGTATGATAATGAAATGGCGAGAGATTTTGCAGCTACATTGAAATATGATGAGGCAACAGTGAGAGGGTTGGTAGTGGATTTCTCTGAAATGGAAATTGCTCAATTCACAGGATTACCTCGTACAGGGTCTGAATACCCAGCTCGTGCAAATGCAGTTGTGACAAGGGAGGAATTCTATGAGCGAGGAGAAAATCTGGACTCAACATCATAAGGTGCAAAGAGGATTTCCCTTCCATTCTTTTGGGGAAAATGTGTTGGTTATATCATTAAATATCTTACTTGTGATGGCCGTCAAAACCTTTTATACACTGTGCATTTTAAGTTGTTAAATCATTTACGACATGACAAGTTGGTAAATGTACCCAATTTAAATGAAGGAAACTAATGGCTAACAACTAATTACTGACATAGAATATACTTAACGACTTATAACTAACAATAAGAGTGAGTGCTCCAAAATTTCCAAATGAATAGAACTTAAAGATTGCAAACTTAAAACTACGACCTATAGGAACACATGACAGAGCTCGACACAAAATAACATTCATCCAAATTCAACATGTACAAAATGAAAGTAACATCATTAACAAAAGGAATACTTATCTACTCTACGAGATCCCTCGAGTGGCTAGCTCTCGGGCGTTCCTATGATTAACTTAGATCACACGTGGTACTTTCGCATCTTCAAAATAAATCCATTCATGATACTTCCATTACACAAAACTATTGACTCAGAATAAGACTGACAATATTTATTTATTCATATCATAAAAGTGTAACACAGAGACATAGCTAAATAGTATTCAAAGCATATCATAACAACATAACAATAACCTCTTGTGTTGGTAATTACACATATTTATACTATACTACTACATATATCCTAAATTTTAGATGGCGGTAGATCACAATTGAAAAAGTCTTTGACATAATTACAACTGACTAACTTAATAGATGTTCGTGACATAAAAACATAATAAAGGCTCTGAGTGGAGCCGTAAAGTCTTAACAAAAAGCATTAAAGGAAATTGTTGCACTATGCATGCCTAAATTTTTGGCACCCAAACTTCTGGCGCCTTAACCTCAATTGCTTGAAGTTCACTTAAAGTCCACTTCATTCTTCAGCCGTGCACAAGTCCTGTACAATGACTTGAAATCTATACCATCATATCAACATTAGTTAGCTAATTTCAATCAATTTGAGAAATAAAGATTTATACATCATTCTATAAAAAGTAGATAATTATTGATCCTAAAAATAAACAATTGGTAGGGCTAAAGTGGTTGGTAAGAACAAAGAAGGGTATTTAGCTTATTGTAATCATAGATAAAGAGAAAGAGGGAGAGATAGAGAGATATATATGGCGAGATAGAGTGACATGGAGATAGAGGTATAAGGAGATATAGATAGAGGGGGAGAGGGAGAGAGAAAAAGAGAAAAATAGAGATAAGTAGAGAAAGACAAATAGATATGGAGAGAGAGATAGAGAGAGAAAAGGAGAGGGAGACAGATAAATGGGAAGAGAAAGACAAAGATATAGAGATATATGGGAAGATAAAGGGATAGAGAGGTTGAGATATAAAGATAGATAGGGGTATAGGGAGGGACCAAGAGAGGGAGAGATGGGGAGAGATAGAGAGAGGGAGGGAGAGAAAGGGAGAGAGATAGGTAGAGGAGGGAGATAGAGAAGATGGGGAGGATGGAGATATATGTAGAGTGAGAGAGAAGAAGAGGGAGAGGGAGAGGGAGATATAGAGGTTGATATAGAGAGATAGATAGGGATAGGAAAAGAGATAGAGAGATACATGTAGAGAAGGATATGGATAGAAAGTGATAGAGAGATGAGTGAGAGGAAGATCGAGCAAGAAATAAAGATAAAGATATAAAGTAGAAGAGATGGAGTGAATAAGATAGAGAGAGGGAGACAAAACTAGAGATAGGAAGAGAGATGGATGGGTAGAGCGAGGGAGACATTTCTAGAGATGGAGGAGGAGAGAGGAATATAGAGGTAGAGATGAATATAGAGCAAGACAGGAAAAGTGAGACAAATAGATAGAGGAAGAGATGAATATAGAACAAGAGAGGAAGAGGGAGAAAAATAGATAGAGATATAGAGAGAGATAGAAGGGGAAATATAGATAGAGAGAGATAGGGAGATAGAGGGGGGGAGATAGAGAGGGATAGATAGAGAGGAAGAGATAACGAGGAAGAAGAGGGAGAGATAGCGAGAGATATATGGTGAGACAGACTAATATAAAGATAGAGATATAAGGAGATATAGAAAGAGGGGGAGAGAGAAAGAGATAAAGAGACAAAAATGGAGATCTAAGTAGAGAAAGGCAAATAGATATGGAGAGAGAGAGAGAGGGGGGAGGTTGAGATATAAAGATAGATAGGGGAATAGGGAGGGAGCAAGAGAGGGAGATATGAGGAGAGATAGAGGGAGGGAGAGAAAGGGAGAGAGATAGGTAAAGGAGGGAGAGAGAAGATGGAGAAGAGGGAGATATCTGTAGAGAGGGAGAGAGAAGAAGAGAGGGGAGAGGGAGAGGGAGAGGGAGAGATATAAATAGAGGGTGATATAGAGAGATAGAGAGGGGTAGGCAAATAGACAAAGAGATAGGGAGATATATGTAGAGAAAGATATGGATAGAAAGAGATAGAGAGATGAGTGAGAAATAAAGATAAATATATAGAGTAGAAGAGATGGCCGGAGAGATGGAGTGAATAAGACAAAGAATGAAGAAGGGGGAGAGAGGGAAAGGATATATATGTATAGGGATAGAGATAGAGAAATATATGTAGAGAGATATAGATAGAAAGAGATAGAGAGAGGAGTGAGAGAGAGAAAAATATATATATTTTTTTAAATTTCTATTATTTGATGTTTAGATAATATTATAATATTATTTAATTTAATATAATTTTAAAAATAATTAAATTTATAGAGAACTTATTTTCAATAATAATAAACATAATATATTATAATTTTAAAAATCATATAAATGTAATATAAATATGTTAAACAAAGTAATAAAAAAATTAACTCCTTAAATTGATATCTCTCAATGTTTTCTATATAGACTATGTGATAAGATAAATATGCTAATTATTTATACAATCACAACATAAAGAATTAAATTTTTTTTCTCGTGGCGATCCAAGAGT
This sequence comes from Sequoia sempervirens, assembly GCA_007258455.2. NCBI lineage: Eukaryota > Viridiplantae > Streptophyta > Pinopsida > Cupressales > Cupressaceae > Sequoia > Sequoia sempervirens. The sequence continues at coordinate 12,623 of VDFB02109389.1, forward strand.
AAATAACAGCAAGAAATCTCACATTAATACCAAGTTCTCACACCACCAAACTCGAAGGATTATTTTCATCCCATTACGAGCACTACGGCTAAGTCATACGTTTAACATTTGGAGAAGTCTGGAGAAACCTACAATTTTGCTTGGAACATGCCGAATCTATCTCCAATAAGCTGGTGAATATGCTGAAACTTTGATTGATAGATTGGATTAGGTTGGAGTTCAAAGGAATGGCTCTTTCGGTTGGGTCTAGTTGCTGCCACACAGCAATAGGAGCTACCATCTCAATCTCAACATCCGAATCCCATTTCCACTGGAAATACTCGCCACCCAAATGCCAAAAAAGCCAACGGACGCATTGCAGACATACACAACGGAAAAAATTTGTGCCCCATAGGCACAAAAATACAACATTGCTTTGCAGAGCTGAAGCAAATCCCAAACCTAAGGAGGCTGTCAACGACCTGCTTAAAACCCTTGTCATTCCCATTGCCACTTCATTCGCTGTGTTTTCATTAGCATTGGGTGCCAAGGCTTCAACATTTTCTAGGAGGCTCACCATGCCCATCTTTGCCAACGTCTCTTCTATGACAGGGACCAAAACTGTGCAAAATGCGGCCCCTTCTTCCGCCGAGGAAAACTCAACACCAAAAGAAAACTCGGGGGTTGAATCATTTGATGAAGCGAGCCCACTAGAGCAAATTGAAGAAGTAGAAGTAAAGCCAAGACCAACAGAATACGTGGGGTTTAACTCTTTTGATGCAGAGAGGCCACTAAAGAACAATGGAGAAATGCAAGTAAACACAAATCTAAAAGTAGACTTGGGTGCTAATTCATTTGATGCAGAGAACGCACTAAAGGCCAGTGAAGAAACGCAAGTAAACCATATACCAACGAAAGATTTGGGGGCTAATGCAATTGGCGAGAGCTCACTAGAGGACGATGCAGAAATGCAAGTAAATCAGTGGAATAAGGAAGCAGCTCAAATAAATTCGGCTTCATCTCTAAGCCGACAGAAGAGTGATTACTGGGAAAATAAAGCTGGCGAAGATGTAGTGCAGGATGCCAGTTCCTCCTCAGGTCAGTATTCCGTCTTATTCTATTAGATAATTATTTAGGGTTCAGGGTTTAAGTATGGCATTTATAATAGTAGTTTTTTTTTGGTTTGCTTTCCTTTGTTCGATGCAAACATAAATGAAATTTGAAATACGGTGTGGTTTCATTAAATTAATGGTTTTAACGGCTATTCCTACTGCTTTGTGGAGTGGACAGAGCTGTTCTGTACAGCAATTAATTCTGTTAACATAGGGGGATACATTCTGTTAGCATCGTTTAAGAAGTGTGTTGTCATCTTCACATGCTTTCGATAAAAAGAATTACACTCTTCCGTTACGATCTTTGCGCACTACACTGAAACCAGATGGCTCACGACTACCCTGCAAGTAGTCACTTTTAACACAGCTGCGATGAGGAGGATTTCTGCAACAATATCGAGTATCTTGGTTTGTGGTAACCGAACAATAATTAGATAGACCAAAGCTTATGCGAAATTTAAGTTTCATTAGGAGACTTGTCCGGGTCTGTTGAGAGAGCTGTACATGTTTTTCTTATATTGCCAATAATCCATTCCCCAACTCGATACAACTATTTATTAATTTTTTCTGAAAATTCAGCAAATACTTTCCAGCCATATTTTCTACCCGATGACCATTGGCCTATAAGTTCAGATATGTTGCAGTACATGAGAGAAAGTCATTCTTTGCTGTAGAGAAGTTGTATATGTATAGAAAAAATGATAAAAATATTACTAATGAGTGGCAAATCGATGTGATGACCCTTAGCCAAATTATTCATATAAAACACTTAGATTTAAAATACCCACAACAGATATTCATGTAGAGTGCCAGATTTAAAATATCCACAACATTTAAAATAAATTTGCACGTATAAAACAGGCTCGAACGGAGTATTTCATTATGTTTCCTTTAAATCATTGCTATTTCAAATGATTATACACAAAGACTTGCTGAAATATTTGCTGATTACAAATATCTCAATGATTACATATATCCTCTAAAAATACCCAGAATGCTGAAATTCTTCAATATTGAAGTGTAGATGCAACCTCTGTATGAAGCTTGCTTACGAAATCAAATGGTTTTTGTTGTCCTCTAGGAAATAAATGGGCTTTCGTATCCAAGGTTTTTTGTCCGTAGGTCCAACAGATGAACACAAGTCCTCAAACCAGGGTTAGGGTTTGTGATAAATTTGCCAAAAGATGCCAAACCAATGAAGCTGCTCACGTTATATAGAGGTTGAAGGCATAACATGGGCCCATAGTTGCTAATAGGCAGTTGAAAGTTTCCCTCCATTTATCAAATTCAAATTGAGGCCAATTAAATTTATCCTTGGTTGGCCATGGTGATAGGTGAAAACCTTCATTTGAATGGCAAGGGTCTTAGGAAAGGCATGCTTGAAGGTGGGGGTTTAGGGAAATTCATACTTGAAAGATGTAATGGCAAGATGGATTGGGGATTGGGCTTTGGGGATACTTGATGTTGGAGGGGGCAAGGATTAGGCTTTGGAGATACTTGATGTTGGGGGAGTGGGAATGAGGGTTAGGAGATACTTGATGTGGGGAGAAGCAAGGATTGGGCTTCAGAGGTACCCAATACAAGAGGGACAAGGATTGGGATTAGGAGATAGTCAACGCAAGGAGGACTAGGGATCAGGCTTTGGAGATACTTGATATAGGAGGGAGTGGGGTATTACAAAAACAACACACAAAAAGTTAACCAAGATTGCATAATAATCTATTAACAAATAAGGAGCAAAAACATTGTTGGCGTTTAAATTCGCACCTCTGGAATGCGGATTTGAAAACGGACAGCTATGCACAGATAAACTGCTCTTCAAATTAGGAGGGGAAGCTCCCTCTTGCTGATGGTGTTTGAAAGAAAGTAAACTAAAACTAAGTTGCCTATCTTTTTGATCAGCTTAGAGCATAAGGTTTTTTAAACACAAACGCCGCAGCTGAGATTTTCTGATAAGAAGTTTCAACTACGACTAACTTAAACTAAAGATGTTCCTAGCCTCTCAAGTAATAGCAGAGCAAGAGAAGTTAGAAATTAATAAGGTAGATTCTTTGACAAAGATACTTCAATAATCTCTCTTTCAACGAACACCTACACACTTCACTGCAAGCTGAAATAAAGATCATAAAAGTAGAACACTGATAACGGAAATCTGAGATTTTAGACCAAGGCAAAAGAGGCTCATGATTTTATTACTCAAATCTCTAAAACAAAGCTCACTTCTAACATGCCTTGAACAAGAAATTGCAGCTAAGGAGGCTTGCAAACTTATTCTTAACACAATAGAAAACAGCAATCTTACTAACTCCTTGTTGGCTAAAGAGGCTCAACAATTTGCTTATCACAACACAAATGAACAATACTTGAGCAACAAATAGAAGGCACAATAGGCTCAGCATTTTGTTCTCACTAGCACGGTTAAAGAAAACCAGTGTTCCACGGGGACGCGTCCCCCCCGAAAAACCACGCGCACCCGAGACGGGGACGTTTCCGAGATGGGGGGACTTTTGGGAAACGTCCCTCCGCCGTCTCCAAGTACCCTCGCCGTCTCCAAAATGTTTCTTCTTGGAGGGAGATGTTCCCTTGCCGTTTCTGGCAGGGAGACGCCAGGAAAATGCCCAGGATATTTGCCTTTGGAGGTCGAAACTTACAGGCACAGCAGGGTTTTTTAATTTTTTGAGTTTTCCGTGTTTTTTTCGGGCTATGCTTTGCCCTCCGCCCTTCGCTTTGGCTCTCGTGTATGCAAATGTGGAAGCGCTGGCAGGCAATGCTGGGCGTTGTTTTTGACGGAATGCCTCAAAGAGATGTTGGCTTATGGAATACAATGGTCGCGGGGTTTGCAAAAGCCGCGGCTTTTGCAAACCTCGCGACCGCGGCTTCTGCAAACCCCACGACCATTGTATTCCATAAGCCGACATCTCTTTGAGGCATTCCATCAAAAACAGCGCCCAGCATTGCCTGCCAGTGCTTCCACATTTGCATACATTATTAATTTATTACATACATTAATAAATTAATAACAATTATTATTAATTTTAAATTTATTTTAATTTTTAATTTTTTTAAAATCATAAAATGTAAATTTCAAAGTTTACACTTGCTATTTGCATTTGCTTGAAAGTTCCTAAAGCCTTTTTAATTTCAACTTCAACTTCAATCTTACTATTTTCAACGTATCCATTCTGTGCATTATATTGTTATACATCTTTTTATAACTAATTTTTCAAGTATTATATGTATTTCAGCGCCGCCCCCCCACCACCCCCCGTCGTCGTCGTCCCCCCGTCCCCGTCCCCGTCCCCGAAACTCCGTGGAACACTGAAGAAAACTAAATGAGCAAAGGCTCTTATTTATAGACAAGTAGAGGAGTAGGGAACCCTAAAATCTCCTTGCTTTCACAATCTAGGGCTTGCTCAGCAAGCAAGCTTTATTACTAAATCTAGAAAGATAAAACCCTAGAAAGCAGGAAAAGCGGAAACTATTACATCTTATCTTCTTTCTATCCTCAAAGAATGGATAAGGATTATTCCAAGAATAGAAAGCCGAGAAAGAAAGCTTCTAGAAGAAGCACTTTAAAGCTTCGATCACATCGCTAGGAAGTTAAGAGATTGTGTCCCGGTTGGTGCATCTATGCCATCAAAACAAAACCCGCTTTTCAAAAATATCTTCAGCATCACGCAATAGATCTCAGGAAATCTTCAACCTCATTGGCCGCTTTATCGAACTTTGCTGACATCACTGAAATATGGCCTATCCTTCCGCCAACTGGACTGCAACTATGAACAACATTCTGGAACTGATTTTGTACCTCCTCAAGCCCGACGTAGGAACCGTCTTCAAGACTATACTGAGAGGGGATCTCTATGACGAATTCGCTGATGAAAAGAAGAGCTTCAACCACCCTTTGTCTGTAGGTGATGAATTCTTCTGATATCCTCTCATAAGTTTTAACTTTGAAAACGTGACGCTCTCTCCAAGCAAGAATTTGTCTTTTATGCTCCTTTGAAACTGCTGAACCGTAGGCTGTGTCTAAATCAGCAATGATAATCTCATGCCTAGGTTTTACTTCAGCCAATGTTTGTTCAAATCCTGGGATGCCTTGACGAAGCTCATGAGCGTTTTCTCTCAACTGGAACATCCGAGCCAAAATCTCCTTTCCTTTGACCATGAAGCTCTCGATCCACTCCTGAGTCTCTTTCCCGCATATGACTAGCTGTCTTAACTGATGGTGATCAGCTGGTGTTTCCAAGACCTGGGGCAGCAACTGAGTTGTTTGTGAAGAACCACAAGCAAGGTTAGAAATAAAAAGTCTAAGCTGCTGATTTTCAGCCTTGAGGGCTGCCTTGTCTTCTCCATCTTTAAGCACTCTTTCATGAAGGTTTTCGGATACAACTTTGAAGAGACTCAAATCTGCATGTCTGGTATTTCTACCGAGATTAGCCTTGACCATGACAAAATCATCCATGTTCACCTCATCCCTATTCTTATCTTCTGGAGAGCACTGCAGTCTCTCGACTATCTCATTATCAGGATTCCTATCAAAGTGAACTTGCTTCTTGCCTTCTTCTTAGGGGTTCACGATAGATGTTATGAGATCATCAACACTCACTTGATATGAAGGCCTTCTCCTAACCCTTCCTAAGGAGTTCTCAAGCCAAGACACAGTAGTATCTTTACTAACTTCCTCAGGAGGTACTGCTGCAATCTCTTCATCATCTTCGATATCAAGATCAATGTGAATTGGTGAAGAACCCGTCAAAGGTACAGAATCATGTGTTGAAGGTGGCTTGTTTGCTTCATTTTGAGGTACAGGCTCGTCAGGAGGAACTTCTGAATCGACTGTAGGCTGTTCCTGTATGACTATGCCTGAGAAATCCAACCTTCTTTTTACATTTTTATTTGATCTACAACCTTTGACGCCATCTTGAGACTGACTTTTACCCTTTCCTTTCGCCTGTGTTCTGGAAGAAGAGGGAATTATCCTTGGCAGCTCTGCTACTGGAATAGAGTTCTTCCTTTTAAGCACTAAGAAAACTTTACTATACTCAATGACTTGTTTTGTTCTGTCTTCAACTGAAAGAGATTCCTTGTTTGCCCAATTAACTTGTGGAAGGGGCTGATCTTCGATTCGTTTCTGAGTGTACATCGGTAGAAGCACATCTTCATCATCATCAGAGAGCCCTTCTATGTCTTCATTTAAACAGTCTTTCATCTGATGGAGAGTTAGCTTGCTGTAACTACGCCTTCGCACTTCAAACTCATCTGTACAGTTAGCCCAAAAATCTTCAAGTGCGGGTATGTGATTATAGTTTTTCTCCAATCGGCCAGCGTAGACACCATGAGGATCAAATGATCACCTCTCACTATAGGTTTTGAGACCGAATTTATCTAATCCTTCTCCAATTGTCCTGGCATCTGTAGCAGTCCTGCATGTATAAATACCCAACCCTAATGGAAAGTGAAGAGAGGGTTTCTTTCTATTTCTCAAGACTGTGTGGACACCGTGAGCCTGCCTCAAGAATTCCATGAAGATGACCTCATCTGACGGATACCTTGGCAACATGAGCGGGGCACCTGAATAACCATAGACCCTGAGATAGGTAAAGGTAGGAAACTGTATAAACCAATCCGCCCATTCCGCCATTGCTGCCCTGGCAACTGAAGAGATGCGGACGTGCAATTCGTTGTCTAAGTCCCGCACTGTGTACATCAAGAATGCCTCGTTCACCCTTTTGTAGTGGTGCAACGACTTTATGAATTCCAGCTGAGGATAATAGTTATATATGTGTTGTACGCTCAATGATCCTTCAGTGTTCAACCCTCTGAATTGACCTTGATAGGCCACCAGGTAGACTAGGTATGACACCATGTGGAATACATGAAACTGGAAATATTCTGTTATTTGCTGATGTAGGCAGTCACTAATCAAAGTAGGCCAATCATAAAACTCGGTCTTCTTCATGATGTGAGGTATGGCATAAAACATCCAAGGTTGGAACTTGGTGGCGTCTTCTGAGCTAGTGACCCTGTTGAGCAAAGTGATGATGATGGCAACCTCGTCCTTGAATTCTCCTCGCCCGACATTCTTGGGCAATGTCTTATGTTTTTCTTTCATCCATCTCTGTGCAATCTTCTTGCTATATTTATCTTTATGCATATTCCACATCTTTTCACATTCATCCCTTGAAAGAGTTACGCTTTTCAGGCCCGCGAGAATGGAAAAGAAACACCTCGACCATATCCGGGCTTTAGGCTGCAAATCAATCTACCGTCTGGCACTGGATCTCCCCTAGTAGCCGGGTTGTAATGCTTAATGCAAGCGATTACGAACTCAAGGCTCTGAATTGATATAGGAATAGGCAACTGAGGTCGAATGTCCCGAGGTTCTTGATTGAAGTCTTGCCTGCTCTCTCCAAAGGCATGTAGATCGAACAGGCTTGACATGATGCAAGTTTGTCTCAGTTGTTTTGATATAATTGTGAAAGAGAGCTGATTCGGACTTGAAAACATTAGGAGTGTACTCCATTTCAGAAAACTTCGAAGAATGACTGTAAACTCGCCTTGGTTCAGACAAGTCTTGAACAATTTCTATTTTTAGAATGCTGATTTTTGTGCTCCAACGGACCCGAATTTTTGAGAAATTTTAAAGGATATGGGTTTTGTTAGGAATCGATACAAGACAACCCGGATCGTCCGTTTTTGAAAATTTGAATTTGCTGAAAAAGCAACAAACCTAATTTCTTCAATTTTTCCCAAAAAAGATGGCATCTGGGTTTTGTTCAGAATATGATTAGAAATGAACCCAGGTTGATTAGATTTGCAAAACCCGGCGTCGTCCGAAAAAGCAGCCAACCCTAGGTTTTGAACTTTCTTGAAAGGCTGCAATATGGGTTTCTTCAGAAGACTGATTGGCAAGGACCCAGATGATTGAAATTTGAATGCACTGAGGTTTTCACTGACATGCAAAATAAAAGCACTTGCTGCAACTTGATGAAGTTCTTGAAAAATTCTTCAGAAGATTGAGGCAAAAAGACCCAGATGACTGAAAAATTGAAAGCCTTGGCCTTCTGCTTGAAAAATTTGATCTTCTGGAACAAGAAGAATGAAAAAGCAAGGGTTTATGCTTGCTGGTCTGAAAAATCTGATGTAAAACCAGCAACTATGGATTCTTGAATCACAAAAATTCTTCAAACTTGCTGCTCCAACTTTCTCCTCTGGATGCTACCTGCAAAAATAATGAAAAATATATTGAAAATAAGTGTTAAATAGACTTAGGGTTTGATTTAGGTTTTGCTTTCTTTTTTGCTTTTATTTTCAAAACCCTAAATCTCAGTCCCTTTGAATTTGGACGCCACCCTTCTCCTCTTGCAAATTTTGAAAATTTGAAAATTCAAAAATACTCTAAGGCATGAAACTTTGGGCACCTTTCTCCAAGAGGGGCGCCTATTTTCACCAGTGTTAGTCAAAATTTTAACTTTTTCAACTTTTCTCCATTTCGACAGGCTACTCCACCTCTGATTTCCCGTTGACAGATTAACCCGACAGGCGAGTTGAGTGGTTCACGGCGGAGCCTGACTGAAACTGAGAAGGATGTTCTGGAGGCACCTCCTGCTAAAAACTAGATTTTGACCTTCGAATTCACGGGTGCACATTCCTTCTAGGGGCGCTCAACTTCTTCAGTGTTAGCCATTTTTCTGATTTCCAAGTTCTTCCTTCTCCCTTTGATTTTCTAATGAATCCTCGATTCCGGGAGCGATGATGATTCGACTGACTGTCTGAATATTTCGTTGGATAGCCAGATTGATTTTGATGGGGCACTCTTGGATGCTACTTCTGCAAATTCCATCATTTGAAGGCCTTAAAGTTTGGGCGCCTTTCCTCAACCGGGGCGCCCACTTCTACCAGACTTAGAAAAAATTTCAATTTATTCATGTCTTTCACTTCTACGGGCGATCTTGTTGAATTTCGAGCTCCGGGCGTTGGATTGATGAATGTTTGGGCTCGTTGCGAAGCTGAGAGGATTTTAGGAGGGGTCTTCTGGAAACACTTTTGTCAAAAGGAAGATTTTAGGTCCTCAAAAGCTTGGGCGCCCCTGGCAAGCTGGGGCGCCCAACTTCACCAGAGTTAGTTTATTTTTCACATTTTTTACCTTTGTTTTCGGATTTCTCTTTTCAACTCTCGTCTGACCCTCTGTTCAGCTCCTTGAATCTGATGATTGTGAGCTCCATTTGTCGTGCTGGATAGTTCACTGGAAAACCTGTTGCATTCTGAAGACATCTCATCATAACCTTGACTGCAAATTCATCTGTTTGAAACCTTGAAAATTTGGGTGCCTTTCTTCACCTAGGGCGCCCAATTTCTCCAGACTTAGAAATTTTTTAAACTTCATCTTCTTCAAGTTTCAGATCTTCATTCTATACCTTCCACTTTGACTTGAATTCGCCGGAGACTGGATTGTCGGATGCTCTGACGGGGATATTCATCGCGAAGCTGACTGAATATTGAGCAACTTCCATTGGAGGTCCTAACCCTAATTCACTCATCTGAAGCCCTAAAAAGGTGGGCGCCTTTCTTTAACAGGGGTGCCCAAACTCAGCAGTGTTAGAAAATTTTCATGACTTTTCAACTTTCTTCCTCTTTCCTCGTGCATGTTCATTGTTTCACTTTCTGCTGGAAGTTTAAGTGCTGAAATTGACGCCTGGCAGTCGGATGACCTCCATTGATGACCCCGGAGCTCCAGATATGCTTCTGAAAAAGCAGAATAGACCAGTAGGGCAAAACTGATTATTTTAAGATTCTAACTGCACCAGCCTGATACAGACACATTTTGAGCCAATCAAAATCAGTTCGGACCCTGTCGGACCAACTTTCTATTTTTAGAAAATTTTGCCAGTATCCGTTTCGAAAGAAACCTAGAAAAACCCAGAAAACATTACTAATTTTAGAAAAATTTCTAAAAATAGCAGTTTTCCTAAAATTTAGGGATGAAAAACTGAGATCTGGGTTTTGTAGATTTAGCTACTCTTAGCAGACCCAGATCGTCAGAAATTGAAAATTTTGCGTTTTAACCCCTCATGCAAGACATGCACACCCAAATTTTGACCTTTTTGACTGTTTTGACAAGACTTTTACTCATTTCTTCAAAATGTCTAAGTATAACAAAAATTTTAATTTTGGGGTACAACAAACATCCTTATATAGGATTACAAATATCTTATCCACAAAGGATAAGGATGACAACTCATAGGAAAAATATCTAAAGTCAACATGACTTTATTAAAGAAGATTCCTAAAGCCTATCTTAAAAGCTAATTGACCATTACAAGATAAAACATTACTTTAATACCCTCCCTTAATGGTCATTCTACTAACTACACCAAGTTTATCCTGAAATTTTACAAATTTGTCAAGACTCGAGGACTTGGTAAGAATGTTTGCAGTTTGGTCCTCAATTGGACAATACTGCAACATCACTGATCCATCTTCTACAAGTTTCTTGATGAAATGACAATGAAGCTCCACATATTTGGTACGCTTATGGAAGACTGGATTCTTGTTAGCTTTAGCACCCCTTGATTGTGACAAAACAAGGGTGAGGGCCCTACTTGAGACATTTGCATGTCTGAAAGCATCCTCCAAAGCCATACTGCCTCACATGCTACTTTGACTGTTCCTCGATACTCTGCTTCTATCGAGGAAAGAGCTACCGCCTGCTACTTCTTACTCGTCCATGTGACTACACCCGTACCAAGACTGAAAGCATATTTGGAAGTGGACTTCTTGTCATCAATAGAACCTGCCCAATCTGAATTTGTGGACCCAAGCAGCCTAGGATCTTTGCCTCTGCTATACAAAATGCCACAGTCAAATGTCGCTTTCACATATCTCAGTACCCGCTTCACTACAACCCAATGTTTTGCCTTTGGGGTTGTCATAAAACGAGAAATGTAACTCACAACATAACTCAAATCAGGTCTAGTGGTTGTAAGCTAGATAAGGCTGCCCACTAGTTGTCTGAATGTTGACTCATTGGTTACTTTTGAGTCGGTTTTGGCTAAAAGCTTTAGCTCTTTCTCCATAGGTGTAGACAAGATTTTGTAGTTTGTCATTTTGAACTTGTCTAGCAAATTCCGGGCATATTTAGACCGAGAAATAAAAATACCACCATTTGTTTGCCAAACCTCTACACCTAGACAATAAGGTAGGAGGCCTAAGTTTGTTGTCAAAAGCCTTACACAAATTACATTTGATTTCTTCAATCAAATGTGCCTCACTACCTGTAATGATGATATCATCCACATAAATGACCAGAAGGATGATTTCATTACCTATGCTTTTGATGTATAAATTTGGATCTTAAGGACTTTGTTGGAATCCCTATTGATCCAAATACTTATCAATCTTTATGTACCATGCCTTGGGTGCCTACTTCAGGCCATAAAGAGCCTTTTGCAGTCTGCATACCTGATGCTCCTTTCCTGCAACCTGAAAACCCTGAGGCTGAGTCATGTACATTTCTTCCTCTAAGTCACCATTGAGGAAGGCATTCTTCATGTCCATTTGATGGACTTTCCAGCCAAACCGTGCTGTCATGGGCAGAACTAACTGGATTGTGCTCATCTTTGCTGTAGGAGCAAAGGTTTCCTCATAATCAAGACCTTCTCTCTGCGAGAAGCCTTTAGCCACCAACCATGCTTTGTACTTGTCGAGTGTACCATCAACTTTGTACTTGAGTTTGTACACCCATTTGCAGCCAATGGGTTTCTTCCTTGGTGGAAGATTTGAAAGATCCCAAGTCTTATTTTTCATAAGACTTTGATGTTCGGTTTCCATGGCCTTTTTCCTATTCAAGTTTATCTTTTGCCGCAACAAACACTTGTGGCTCATATACTCCCTAAATATTGGCCATAAGAGCAAAGTTAATTGTGTTTTGCTTTCTCTTGCCTCTGGATGATTGACCCTTGACCATTTCTTCATCTCAAACATCACCAATGAGTTTTTCCCACCAATTAGGTCTCTTTGTAGAAACCCTTTCATCCAAATCAGCGTGGTTATCATGACTTGGGCTTCCTATTGCTATGTCATTTGGATGCTGATCCAGGTTATTATCAATAAAAATTGGGTTTATTTCCTCGTGCTCTAAATCCCTCCTTTTAGGCGGAGCTTCTTGAAGCTGAATACTCAAATCCTTATGAAGAATAGGCTGGTTATCAATAATTTGGATCTTAGAAGATGTCGTAAAAGGCCCTACTTCCTCATCAATTGCAAACATCTCTATTGAAAGTCAAGCGGTTAGTGTCAACATCAATCAACCTATAGGCCTTATGATTTTCTGTAGTGCCCCCACTCTAGTCAGTATTCAAGTGCAGTGGAGTTAGCCTATCTCTTGGAGCCTTGTGGGCTGACAGGACTTGGTTAGAGGGTCAGTGTCCGTTTTGGTGGGGTTTGCCATTCCCACCTCTTTCACCTCAGTATTGGTACTAGTGCAGGCAGATGAAGTTCAGTGTTCGTCAACTTCTAACGGCACGACATTATACTGAGTTTGGAGGAAGTTATGAGTATTTCAGTGGTTAAGTTATGTATTTATTAACTTAAATGATTAAATATAAAGTCAAATTGACTTTATAAGAAAAAAACGCCACTTAAATATAATATGAAGTAATAAAAGGTTACTTTATAAAGTGATATTAAAATCACTTAAACACTCAAGAAAGTGCGCCCAAGTATTTTTGGGGAAACTATTGAAATAAATTAAAATACATTTAAATGTATTTTAATGAGGAAATCCATACTTCTTGAAACCCGTGCCTTTTTGTGAGTATAAGGCAATGCATTGCAAGTCAACCTAATATCTGATTATCATTTGACATTGCAATTTTCTTTCTCTGTGATTTGTCTGAGGACAAGGGTTACAAGAAAACCCCATTGAAGAACGAGACATCTTCGCTGGATCTGTGATTGTGAGGCTGTGAGACACCAACTAAATGATTGCCATTGATGAGAGCTTCAATCAAAAGTTCTTCTGGGCCAAATCAGTATATATTTGTTTTGTTAATCAGTATACAGCTGTAGGAGAGGGTTAACAGTTGGATAGCTTCTATCTTTTGCCATTTCAACTTTAGAGGTTTACAGTTGCTAGAGGTCGTACTTCTCCTTGCTTTGGCGTGTTTCTCCAAAAGAGGCATGGCTCCTTTTGAGGCAAAACGCCTCCTTTTTGGTCTGTTTCTTAGTTGCAACTTGGGCCTCCCACCTTCTCAGCTCCTCGTCTTCAGTTATTCTGCAGGAGAACTCAGATCTGAGACCCTGGCGTGCATTTAGGCCATTTCTAGCCATTGTTGCCTGGCAAGCTTCATATTTTCTTATTTAAATAATCTGGAGGACTTCGGGTACGTTTGTTGTTTGTAAATTCATTGTATGTATTGCCAATGATGATTTACCGTACCTGTTGAGCAATTATTTCTTGCATTTTACTTTTATCTACATTTTATGCTGTACACCCCTTCTACTTCTGTCTAGAACTTTCTCTAAAAAACTAAAAAACACAAAAAGATAAGCATAAAACTACAGGGGTTTAGTTGGAGCTAGCTAGGCTTATCTCATTTTCATTGAACCCTATAAGCATTAACTTCTTACTCTTAGGATCTAGTTTGGTTTGCTTTTCATTTGGAATCCAGACATATGCAATAGAACCAAAAACCTTAAGATGACTAACTGTCGGTTTCCTCCCAGACCATGCTTCCACCGGGGTCTTATGTTTCTCTGTCTATGTGGGAGACCTTTTGAGCAAATAAATTGCAATATATACCGCCCCAGCCCAAAATTTCATGGGAACATTCTTGTTCTCCATCATACATCAGGCCATCTTTGTGATAGTACCATTTCGTCTCTCAACTACTCCATTCTATTGTGGAGTGTAGGGTGTGGTAAACTGTCTTTTGATGCCATGTTTAGCACAAAAGTTGTGGAATTCTTTAGAACAAAATTCGCCTCCATTATCAAATCTAAGAGTGGTTATGGCACAACCAGACTCTTTCTCTACTAAGCCTTGAACTCTTGAAACTCATTAAACACCTCTGATTTTAATTTTAGAAAATATACCCACATTTTTCTACTAAAATCATCTACAAACAAAATAAAATACCTGCACCTAGTGACTGATGTTGTGTTCATTGGTCCACAAAGATCTGCATGAACTAGTTGTAGGACTCTATTGGCTCTCCAAGCTTGTCCATCATCAAAGGGTGTTCTATGTTGCTTCCTAGCTTGGCAAGCACCGCACACACCCTGTATCTGTTGTTGAATGTTAGGAATGCCATCTACCGAATTCTCTCGAGCCAATTGAGAGAGGTAGGACAAATTGAGGTGTCCATACCGTTGATGCCAAAGAGTAGTAATGGCTAATGCACTCTTGGCTGCCAATGCATGTTCCCTGACTTGTCCATTTTCAACTAATCTATATAGTTCATGATCTTCTATACCAAAAGCAATAGTCTTCTTGGTATCCATGTTAATGATACTACATTTGTGTTTGCTGAAAATGACATCTAAATTAGGACTATGTCGCATAATCTGACTTATTGAAAGTAGATTGAGCTCCATTCCAAGTACATAGGACACATTGGGAAAAAGTAATTTTTTCCTTCTAGAGGTTAGTTGCACAATCCCTCTGCCTTCAACCATGTACTTCTCACCGCCACCAAATGAAATTTACTGAGCATAGTTTAAACCCAAACTAACAGAAATTCACCACTCACACAACTCTCATTATTAGCACAAGAACATGTAACCGATTGATATCTGGATAGTTTGCTGTAATGAATATGCAAAACAACAAAGTATTGGCTCACAAAATGTTAACAGACTAAATTACCTTGCTCGGCAATATGATCTGATGATTTATGATGAATACATGGGCCCGTACGAGCATACATTATCAAGATATCTGCGACTTGTTTACACAGGTCAATATAGCTATTAAGATTTGTACTTACGGACCCGTGACCATTGTAGGAATTTCCCAAGTTTACACAGCGATTCGCTGAAGTCGTGATTGCACTTGTACTACGTCTAAGAGAGGCTCAACCCACATGTGATGAATCATCGATTAGAAAATGCGGAATAGAAGTCACAGACTGGTCTTAGATCTTTGAGTGTCATGCCCAATGTATGCCACAAGAGTCGACAGGAGGTTGAGGAATCATACGCTGATTGCCCAGCCATTAGTGATAGTAATCTCCTATTCATGCGTTCACTCTATGCCTCCACAGATTTGATCGTTCGTTGCCCAGTCATGGAGCTGGTTGTCGTTAGAATTTTGAGTGGTTCTTGTTGGTAATGGCGTGGCCAAAGCCTAAGCTCGGCCACGAAATGGCTAATCACAACTCCCACTAGCTTCTATACCTGTAACGCGAATGAGAATTGGACTCTAGAAGTGTGTAGACAAAATATAGAAACTCACGAATTGCAGGTAGAGGTGTGCGTCTCTAATTGGATGATCCAGTGCTTGAATGCCCACTTGCACCAGTGTCGCTCCAATTGCGTAATTTGAGGCTTCAACATGTACGTGAAACTCTTTGTTCCAGTCTGGGTACGCCAGTATTGGTGAACTGATCAATTGTACTTTCAACTCATTGAATGCTTTCTCTTGCTTGTCCCTCCACACGAAGGGTTGTCCTTTCCTTGTGAGTATGTTGAGTGTGTAGGAAATTTGTGCAAAATTCTTGATGAATCTTTGGTAGTACCTGTTGATGTGTTTTTCGTGACCGCACCAAACAGTGGAACAAAGTTTCCCAACGGATACCCTATTCCCTCTTGATCAAAGTATTCAACATGCTAAGATTGCGAGTAAGATCATGTTTTCAACTCCAAGGTTCCTTAAATGCGAATAGGCTCAGTTTGGTTGATGTGTATATGCTATGTTCTTACGAGGGGACTTACGCAATTGTTCAGACTTCTCACAGTTAGCAGCGGATATATAATTTGAAGGGGTTCTTGCGCGTATGATTTGGCAATATAGCTTGTTCTTCTAAAACTAACCAGAAATTTACGGAAAGTAAAAGGGTATAGGGCCTAAGAAACTTATATTCTACTCTAAATGCAAGATATGTGGGACCCCGTTTCGGCAG
Source organism: Sequoia sempervirens (assembly GCA_007258455.2). NCBI lineage: Eukaryota > Viridiplantae > Streptophyta > Pinopsida > Cupressales > Cupressaceae > Sequoia > Sequoia sempervirens. Next base: position 28,839 of record VDFB02109389.1, read on the forward strand.
ACTTCAACCAAATTTCACCTAGCCTCACGTCGGACAGCCTCGGTAAAATCGGTGCAATCTTCAAAGGGGCAACGAAAGATGTTCAAATTATGATTTAGCATACATACACCATCACAACGACGCATATAAGTATATAAACCACAATCGAAGTTAGATTCAAGATAATCTCCAGTTGACCACGCAAGGCAAACTTGTCATCAACAAGTTGCTAGTGGTATGGAATAAAGAAGCTACCTCAACAAAATACCACACATCAAAGTAAACTACTTGCATGAAATTAAGCTACTTGGATTCGAAAGGAAGAAGAGACCTTGCTAGCTATTCATGACAAGACGAATTCCACCATCAATGAAAAGATCAATTATCATAAAAAGTGTTACACAACAATCTCCTCAAAAGTTTTCAAAGGGAAAACTTTCTTTCTCTTCCACACTATGCTAAGCAAAATGACTACTATGCAATCTCTCCAATCTCTAGCTCTAATGCTAATGCCTGATCTAATGTTCTAATCTGATGATACAAATGAGGGGGACTCCCCCTTTATATAGCTAGCCAAGTCCCAAAAGACGGCTAGGGTTACAATCAATAGAGTGGCCAGAATCGTGCCACCTCAGCCCTAACCCTAAAAACTGCAGAATGGGGAGTGGTACATTAAATGAATCAAAGATTCCCACTCACTCCCATAAATAGCAAATGCAATAAATGCCCATATTCAGTCTTCTAGAAGATCCTCGTCCAGTAGTGCGTTCCCACTTGCCTTCTCTCACTGCCAACTCCACGAATCTGCGAAGCACGGCCTCAACCTCATGGCTGAAATCGGTGGAACACAATCTAACTGAAATTCTAATCTGTGTGAATGTTCATGCCTTGTACAAGATTTTCTCAAGCGACTAAGAGTCTGCGTGTTCTGGATCAAAGTGGAGAAAAGTAAGTATTCTCGAAATCATCTTGTACAAAGGTCTTAACATCTGCGAAGAAAGGCACCAGCAAACCCCTCAAATTATCAACACTTATCTCATCTGGATTCAGCCGCCTAGCAAATATAGCCTCAAAGGTATTCTGAACTCCATCTATAATATTGGCCATAGCCTTATGTACTCTAGCTGAATCCGCCTGTGCCGCATCGAAGAAACCACGCCCCGTGATAGCCGAAGAATACCACCTAGATAAATCATATCGGTCATTCTCCTGAATGACACCTCCATCAATCAGCAACTGCAATGGCACATGCCTCAATACCTCAAGACGCTGGATCACCTTACTCTGATAGATAGAGGCATCGCCCCAAGCATGATCCATTGCATCCATCCGTGTCAAAATAGTAGAGGCCTGCTGAAAAGCAGAAGCAAGGTCCTCCATAAATTTTTCGGTCTCAACACGAACTCCTGTGACCCATTTATCTGCCTTTTGTGCCATCCTCCCCAACTCTACTAAGCTGCTGATCGACTCTCTAGGTACATCTACCGGAGGCTCTATCACTGGAATATCCTGCCCTCGAGAACGAGATAACTGCTGAACATATCCTATTAAAGCTTTGTGTTCTCTCTTCAACTTCTTATACTTCCCTTCTTTCTTAAATAATCTATCCTTGAGGGCAAGGAAGGAGTTATCGCACTCAACAATCTGTGCACCAGTAGGGCATCCCAAATCCAGAGTCGTGACCACATAATTTTCAGGAACTGCTTCATTCCGGTCACACTCAACTCGTGGAACAGCAACGTGAAGGGTGCGAGAGCCATCCTCCTCAGTGGAGATCTTCGAAAATTTTCTAGCTTTCTTCTTCTGTGGAGGGGCACTGATCCGGTTCAAGAACTCCTCCATCTCAACTGCTGGATCAATTTCCTCACTAGGGCTTCTTCTCATTCTGTCCTTAAGCCAATCAGGCACCTCATACTGTATATCGAAGGGCTGCTGCTCCTGTGCCTCGACTTCTCTAACTTGCTCAACTTCTTCATCATTCTGGCGAGGCTCATCGTCCTCAAGTGGTGAGTATCACTGACACTATATCATCATCTTAGTTCATGGCCACATCTAACTCTGCTGAAACTGAGGGTCAGTAATAGTCCCCTCATCATCCTGTGATCAATCCTAAGCGTTGCACTTGGCCATTGACTCCCTCGAAGGCTGAATATCATTCTGTGCGTACCGATTCACTACATCCTCGATCAGAAACAAAGACACCTCCATACTTGGAGAGCGTGTCTCCAATGGTGTTGCAACTGTAACTCGTGGAGGCTCTGGCTGAATAAGCTCCTGTCCTAACTATTTCCTTCTTTCTGGATTCTGGACCTCTTGTAATCTGTTTCTTTCTTCCAGTGGTGGGCGTCCTGTGATCTCCCATCAAATTGTAAGTCAAGGCAATTGACCTACTCTTTAGCCTGTTCACCGCCTATCAACCCATGCTCTAGTAAATGTCATGACTGGGATAGAGAGAGTATCCAAATCTGCAACCTCGGGCTCTGACCAATCCACGGGTGGAAGTGGAGTATCTCGAACAGCTGCATAATCTGGGATGAACAACATCCATATCCTCATTGACCTGGTCCGGAACTGGCACAACCTCACACTCCCTGATCAGAGTAATAGGCAACCGAGAAAACATTCTCTTCCTTACTTCAATTTCATCAACTGCATCAGCCCAATAATCCTCTATGGTGGCCTTATGTTTGAATTCTTCTGACAACACCCACTTGATGTTATGATGCGGGTCATAGTGTTGTCGACTTATGTGATATGAGAAATGATAAAACTGAAGCTCACTTTCGGCCTCTCTAGCTGCCTGTATTGAGGGACACACCTCATCTGAGTTGCCCATTACAATTGGAAATTCTATCCCTCCCTTTTTCTTTTTCTTCTGGATTTTATCAAAGGCCAGCAACTGCCTAGATATCTCTAGCATCAATATTCTATCTGTCGAGTACTTAGGCAGCCTATAAGGGTATGATGAGAAACCTTGCAGCCTAACATAAGAGAATCTCGGAAACTGTATGAACCAGCGCCCATACCTCTCAATCAACTCTTGGGCTTCCCTCGAGATTCTGTGATGTAAACGCTCCTGAAGCAGCCTCGTGATATACATGGTGAAGGCATCGTTGACACGCGTGTAGTGGGTTGTGCTTGCTAGATGCAACTGTGGACAGGCATCATATATTTTAAACTGGTGGGAGCCACAACCAATAGGTTCCTTATAACAGATCCCCCTGTACCTCGTCATCCGTGCCAACATGTAGATAATGTAGGAGCTCATGTAAAATGTCTTCGTTCTCCTCAAGCTCAAGAGCTGCTCATGTAGATTATCACTGATCATCTCGGCCCAATTAACATAATCTTTCCCTTCCAGCACCAGGTTGATGTAATAAAACATCCAAGGCTCAAAAATAAATGACTGTGCACAGCCACCAACCTGACTCAGCATCATAATGAGGTCACAGTACTCTTGCTTCAAATCCTCCGCTATGATCTGCTTGGGCAACTTCGTTCGAGAAGGCTTAGGAGTGCTCATCCAGTGGGTGTTAATTGTATCCATGCATCGCTCAAAAGCAGAAGCATACATACGCTCAGCTCGTTCTCTGGACTTGTAGATCATATTTCTGTGCACCGGGATCCCGAAAGCTTCACCAATGGCTGCCGGAGTAAGATTGGCAAGCACTTGGCCATTTGGTGACATGATCGACCGGTGTTCTTTCTCGTAGTAATTAGCACACTGCATCATCAGCTCCGAGCATTGAATGGCTGGCGGGAAACCAGCAGCTGCATATAGCGCGCTTCGAACAATACTGTGTGAAGTAGTTGAAGGCCGATGACTTCCAATTCCAAACATTCTGTTCTTGAAGGTCTCCAGGTTGACGGAGCCCAGGTTAGTGTCTGTCAACTTGCCCAGCTTTGAAATGAATTTAGACTCTGGCATGAATGTTTTGCTCAGTCTCTTGATCACTGCTTGTCTTGAGGCACCATTGTCCTTTCCAGTTGTCCTCGTTTCAGCCATCTGCAAACAATAACATCCATCAGCAATTTAATTTATAAGAATAAAATAAGGCATGGCATGTAGGGGCTGCAGTTGACTTTAGAAGCTGCAATAACTTTCGTGTTTGCAAACCTCAGCTTCTTTTCTTGAATCCCAACACTTAGAACATATTTCTAAGTAAATTTCAGTGGCTTCACTTCAATATCCTCAATCAGCAATTTGAACTTCTATAACTTCGTATCAGCAATCAGCAAGTTCACACTTCAAAAACTTTCAGCAACTTACTTCACTTCAAGGCGTCTCTTTCACTGGCAACTTCCACTAAGCTCAATCAAGATAAGCTCTAACAATCAGCAAGCTCAAGTTCAAACTCTTAGCAATCAGCAAACTCGAGTCTTCAACCAGCAAGTGCGCGCCTTCTTGTCTTCAGATTTTGAAAGGTTCAGCAAGCTTAAATCGTACCTCTCAGCACAAGCAACTTCAATCTTCAGCAAATACTTCTTTAACCAGCAAGGGCGTACCTCTCCAGCAACTCAAGGCGTCCCCTTTTCAACTCAGCAACATTCAGATTTCAAACTCTTCAAGCAACAACTCACTGCAACACTTCACTCTCAGAGCAAATTCGACTTCCTCAGCTGTGAAAAATAAGTGAGAGATCTCTCCATTTTATAGCTCAAAATCGAATTCTAGAAGAAGTTAATTTTAGCCAGTGCAATTAAACTCCACTACTCCACTTCAAGAATTCGAATTTTCCCTCTCTGGTGTTTCTGACACTTGTCTGCAGTCGTCGAGAATCTTATTCTTCTAGAAACTTGACTTTGACTGGCGTTTTTGAATTTATTTTTGAAAATTTAATTTAATTCATCTTCTTTTAATCCACCAGCCGGAGCTCTGTCACTTGAATTCGAATTTAACTCCTCCTCTGTTCTGAAAAATTCATCCTCGAAGAATTCAATCAAAATTATCTAGGCAACTCATCTCGAACTCATCATTCAAAGAAAATTCATCTTGAAAGCACATTTTATTCATCTTTGCCTTAGAAAATTTAAAATTCTCCCTTAGGAAAATTCACAATTTGAGCATTGATTAAATTCTTCACTGAAAAAGTGTCGGCGAAGCCTGGAAGACTTGGAAATCCATCTATCAACACGAACGTCCAGTACCCAGAAGAGAATTTTCTTCAGAACGCTTCGAATCCATGGGTACCCAACGAACGGGTTCATTTAATTTTTTTGAATTTGAACCTTAGAAAAAAAATATTATTTTCACCATTTTAAATTGATCCTTCGCCTGTGATCACTCTGTGTTGCTCTGACTGAAGAACTTGAATCATCTTGCGTTATCATTCGCCCCTGACTCCATTACTGAGAAAATTTGCTCGTGCTTCGGAAAACTTCATCACTTTGAGTTCTAGGCGTATTTTCCAAAGAGAGAAAATATTTGTACCTTAGAAAAATATTTTAAATCATCACTTGCACTCTTGAAAAATTTCCCTTAGAAAATTCTATTTGTTTGCTATTGGAGGAGAATTTTTTTTTTTATCAACTTCATTTAGAAAAATTTTATTCTCGGAGGCGCCTTGTACATTTTATCTTCACTTCACCCCAGATCACTCCACACTTAGGAAATATTCCAACGCCTTCAAGATATTTTAAAATCACCTTAGGCGCCTAACATACTTGGGAGAATTTTAAAATTACACCTTAGCCACTTTGCCTTCACCACCTTGCACATTAGACTTGAAGAGGAAAATCTCGTCCTAGCATTTTACTCTCAACACTTCACACGCCTAGCATTTTCTAACACCTTATAACTCTCTCACTCTAGGCGCATATAGCATTTGAAGAGGAATTTAAAATCACGCCTAGGCAACACACCTTGCAACATTCTCATAATATATCACCTTAAGCGCATTTGAAGCAAGGAAAGGAATAACGCCCACCTTTAACCACCTTTTACCATGCTTCAATCATATTTCACCTCATTTACCACCTTTATTTACTTTCTACACCCTCAACTTGGGCGCATTTCAGCTATGCAAGAGGATGACCCTTCGTATTCCACCCTTTTGTCTTTACTTGAGCTCATTTGGGCGCATTTTAGACTTGATGAAGGATAAAAACTTTGACCTTGTTGACCTTCTCCTTGCTTTGGGTGCATTTCCATGCATGTGAAGGACGAAATTGTTGACTTTTCTTTCACCCTAGGCGCATTTTGATGTGTCTAGTGGATGAAACTTTCTCCAACGTCCTTGGGTGACTCTTCACCTTCTATTTTTTTGTCCTGGCATGCATGCACTTGGGCGCATTTTGCTACATGAGAAGGATGGCGCATTTTGGGGGTGGTGGAGGACGAGTTCTTGCCTTAGAAACTTTTTCAAAATCAATCCTCAAGGTTGGCGCATTTTCCTAGGCCTGTAGGATGAACTTCATTGACTTTCTTTGACTTCTGGTGCCTTGGGCGCATTTGGACCCCTGAGCAGGATGAACGCCACACTTAGAAATTTTCCATGCTTTCTTACTCACCTGGCGCATTTGCTGTGTCTTCTGGATGAAGTTCCAGACTTAGACAAATTTTCATCATCTCTTGCCAGCTAACGTGCCCTGCTATTTATAGTAAGTTCTTTGAATTTGCATCTCTAAAGCTCGGAACGACTTGAAATTTTACACACTGCATCCTCATAACCTTATCAACCTGTCGGCACTGCCACTTTTAGTCACCCTGCTATTTTTAGCCTGTTTTTGAAGGTGGTTTACTATAAATAGTAACCTTATGTTTCTGATAGCTCCCATGCTCCGATCGAGTTGAAATTTGGATGAGGCGCTCCTCACCACGTGACCTGTTGGCTGACACTGACGCATGCAGTCAATTTACTATTTTTAGCCAGTTTTCAAATTGACTTACTATAAATAGTAAGTGCTCCGTTTGACTTGAAATTTTACCAGCAGATAGCCTGAAGGACGCTGATCGCGGTGGTTTACACCGGTTTTCGAAAATTTTGACTTTTTACGCCTATTTTTAGGCTCCGTAGTTGGAAACCCTAATTCGCTCTGCATGCATATCAAATGATCTCTGTTTCCCTTCGTTTTTGTGGCACTGCGATCAGTTCGTGAATCTGATCTGCTGGGAAGCGGCTGCCGGGACACATCTGCTAAAAATAGCAAGTTCCTTACTGAGCGAGAATCCTCGTTTGCATGTCACATCATCGCGAAGGTCTCGAAAAACCCAGAAGGAATATCCAGACATGCAAAGAAAAACTCTGCATCTGAGCCCTGAAATTTGTGCCGGAAGCCGAACTGCTAAAAATAGTAAGTTGTCCGTTTTCGCTCAAAATTTGCACGCGAGCAGTCTGATGTGCTCGGAGTATTGTGTGATTGTCGGAATCTCAAAATAGCTGACAAATTGCCCTGAATTTCACACTTACTAAAAATAGTAAGTACCTCAGAATTTGATGAAAATCTGCTGAAAGCCTGCTGGAAGCACACTGACAACAATGTTAAGTTCAAATTTTCCACTACTGACTCTACTTGACCTCGGACTGACCAGGAAAGATGAAACCCTAATTTCAGACTTGGCCAAATTCACGTTTAAACTCACTGACGGGCGCAACCCCTCGAAAGGCGGACATCAGAAAAGAGACAGAGCGAGAGAGAGAGAGAAGAAAATCCAAGCCAAAAGACCGGAACGGAGCAAAAATTTAGGGGGTCCCCATCTTGAATGGGGCGATGTGTGAAAAGGTCACAACAGTACCCCATGTGCCCGAGAAAGGATTTTACTCCGATGACATTTTGTGGGGCCTCCATCTGTACAATGACCCTTATCTTGTTCGGGTCCATCTTCAATCCAGCCTTACAAACAATGTGTCCCAACAACTTCCCTTGTGGTACCATGAATCGACACTTCTTTGGGTTGAGGGCTAGGCGGGCTGCCCTGCACCTCTCCATACATTCTCCGAGTGCTTTTAGATGTTTCTCCTTATTACTGTAGATTGACCAATTGTTCAAAAATGCTTTGAAGTTGGCAACCGACATCTTGTCAAAAATGTGCAGGATGATTCTTTGAAAGGTGGCCGGGTGTGTTACACAACCCGAATGGCATTTGATTGTATGTGTACACTCCATCCTTGACCACGAACGTGTTGTTCAATTTGTCTTCTTTGGTGATGCTTATCTGGTTATATCTCGAGAACTTGTCCATAAATGAGTACATTTCGTTCCAACTACCTCCTCCAGGATCGTGTCGGTGAAGGGGATTGGAAATAGGTCCTTGATTGTTATTGCGTTCAAGCATTAGAAATCCACACATATCCGAACCTGCTTTGACTCCTTCAACGAAATGATGATTGGTGACACCCAATCACTAACTTCCACCTTGAATATAATGCCCGCTTCCAGCATCCTTTCAATCTTGTCTTGTACCTTGGCGACATGATTCTTGTTCATCCTGTAGGGTCTCTTCCGTACGGGTTGTGCTCTCGGTACGAGAGGGATCTTGTGTACGCACAATTCTGGTCCTTTCAGGTCCTTGTACGTCCAAGTGCATGCATCCTTGTACTCCATAAAAATCTTGAACGTCGCTTCCTTTAGTACGGGGTCCTAGTCATCACCGACGAGGATTGTCTTCGGCTTGTCTTCCTCTCCCAGGTTCACCTTCTTTAGTATTGATTCCTCGTAGTTGATCAGTTTGTCTCGTTCGAACTCATGGGCAGGTGTGTCATTTGATTTGGCTACTCCTTTCTTGTATTCTTAGTACTCTGATGGGAATGATTGGCTGATCGTACCTTTTTGTCTTCTTTTGTCTCCTTGATTTGCAGCATGTTGCATTCTGCATGAAATACCTCATAATACCCCATTTGCCAATGAAATAGACCATTCAACGAACTTGTCACATCTTCCAAGCAACTCTTGAGTTCGAGTACGCCCTCATCGTTCGACTCCATAGTCTTCCTTCCTTCATCCATATCCAACTCTCCGTTGTCTAATTTTGACCTAGAAGATGCCAGTTCTTCACTGACGACTTGGTTTTTCAAGTCGATGACATACTTCCTCCCATCGCTCTCGATTGAGAGTGTATTCTGTTTCTAGTTATGATTTGCCTTGGCATCAATAAGCCATCCTCTCCCCAGCAGTGCGTCGTACGCCTTCTTCTCCAAAGGGATGACGACAAAATTCAATAGGAATTGCCGTGTGTCGATCAATACTTTCTGCGCCATCAGTGTACTGAGAGTTTTGATGCCATGTTGATCCGCACCTACCAGGTGAAATGTAGGGGGCCAAAGAGTTGACTTCCCCAAGCACTTCCATGTTTCCTTTGGTAGTATGTTTACACCTGAGCCTCCGTTGATGATGGTGTTGGAGAGTTTCCTCCCCATGATCTCCATTTGGACAATGGCAGGCTTCCTCCTGACGTTCACTGCGAGTAGCATGGGGTTCGAGGCCTCTCCCATTGACTATTGTATCGTACGCTTGGTTGGACCCTCTTGACAGTGTATGCCATCATTGATGAGCTTCATGAGTGCTACTTGTAGTTGGGGCATCATTTGCAAAAGGTTTGTTACCTTGATCGGTTCGGTTGTGTGAAGCACCTGCCATATGATGTTCTTCTTAGACTTCTTGCAACGGTGTACTAGTCGCCTTGGAGGTTCTTCATTCCATGGCCATTGCCTCTTCCACGTCTGCCCTGGCCTCTCTGAGTCTTTCCTTTTCCGTACAAGGGTTTAGGTAGGTAGCTTTATTCGTTTGTGCTCTTGTTATCGCTAGAACCTCCTCGTTGGCTACCTCCAACATGTTTATGCTTTTTTGCTTCAGATAGTTGTTGTCTTCGCGATCGCTCGGTCCACACCACTTACAAAGTCTTCCTCCTATACCTTGATTGTTCTGGCATTCCTTGGCAAAGTGACCCCATTTATTACACTTTCGGCATTGTATCATGGGTTTGCCCTTACTCTCATACTGGATCTTGCTTCTCAGTGTTTTGTTGTTGCTCCTTCAGTTGTTGCAGTAACCTCTAGGGGATGCATTGTTACTTAGAGGCTTTGGTGGTGTGGTCGAAGGGGTTGACTTTTCTCCTTGTGCGAAGAACACTTGCGAACTTCTCACCTTTAAATTGTACGAGCACTCCTCGACGAAGTGTCCCATAACTTGGCAGATGTCACAGAATAATTTCTTCGGGCAGTTCGCCTTGGTATGACCTTCCGTTTTGCACTCGGTTGTATGTCCCCAAATTGGGAATGCCCTAAATTTGCCCTAAATCCCTAATTTACAAATAACAAATGAGTTAGAGAATACTTTTCACCTGATTGAAACCTTGATTGAAGTCCTGCACATAGATTAGAGCCATTTACAATGATCAAATTGATTAGTAGAATGGAATCCTTAATCACAACAATAATAGTTAGTAGTCTGCCATAGCTAGGTATTAATAAGCTATTAACCAATCATTAATTCAATCACAAAGTACTCTAACATCCTTGGGGAATTCGATTCATCATAATGGAGGAGTGAGATTGTGAAAAGTGTCTTGGTAGCCAACTCTCCTAGGCCCAAGGGCAATACCCTCTACAATGAAGGCTGTACCCCCTTGGCCCTTTGTGGGCTCATCTTGTCCGCCCCCACCCCCCCGTGTGGTATACCTAGAAGAGGCCCGCTCGCTGTAATCCTCTGACAATCTCCATTCCCTCATGATTGATCTCCTTATATTGTTACATCATGATAGGGGAGTGAGGTTACAAAGGTGTCTTGATGGCTCGACTCTTCTAGGCGCAAGGGCAATACCCTCCACAATGAAGGGTGTACTCCCTTGGCCTCCTTAGGACACTAGGTCCTCCATTATAGAACACATTGGTTCTCCATTATAGGACACTCGGTCCTCCATTATAGAACGCATAGGTTCTCCATTATAGGACACTTGGTCCTTCGTTATAGAATACATAGGTTCTCCATTATAGGAGGTGACGTACCTAGGGAGTGCCCCATCACCGTCCCCTTTTGCAATCCCCCTTCTTCTATCATGGTGTAAATACACACATAGTAATTTAACCAAACCCAGATTTGCAAATAATCATATTAGCGGATCATTTATTAATATTAATAGTAGCTGAAATCAAGGAGGATGGCGGAAGGCACGCAGGAGGATGGTGAAGATTTGCAGAAAACCAAAGGAAATGGTGAATCAGATCAAAAGCATAAGGAGGAAGAAATCTTGGTAGAGAATGACAGTGATGATGCAAAGGAAGAAATTCCATTAGTAGATCTCTCAGATATCGTTGAGATAGATGCAAGTAACCTTGAGGAAAAAGCCGTTATATGCTGGTTTCTGGGAAAGAGATTTCCAAGAAAGATGATCGCTGAATGGGTGTACAAAAATTGGAAGTATGACCCGATCATCAACTTCATGCCAAAAGGCTTCTTCATTGCAGTATTCGCAACAAATGCAATGAGGTAGGAAATGCTTTCAATTGATGAGTGGAAGCATGGAAATTGCTATCTTTATTTGTAATGACGGGAGAGGAATTTCGATTCGTTGAAATTTTCACCAAAGCAAGGCTCGGTCTGGGTAAGATTTGTATAACTTACCATTTGAATACTAGTTAGACAGTTGCCTAACCAAGTTAGGCAACTCCATAGGGAGGACTTTGGAGGCGGACTTAAGGGATGGCAAATTGCTGATCTATGCCCGCATTAAGGTAGTAACAATAAGAGAAATTCCTGACAAAATAAAATTACATGTAAAGGGTAAGGAATGGATTCAAAGTATAGAGATAGAAAGTTAAAAATACTTTGTTTGAAATGTAGACGATGTAATCATTTTGAACCAGACTGCAAATGATACCCACCAAAGAAGAAATATGTGTGGAGAGCAAAACAAAAGGAGAATGGACACAATAATTAACACAATAATGAACAAATCAATGAAATAGTTTCAATGCCAGAAAGCTCGAAAGGGTGGCTGGCCTTAACATGGAAATCTCCCAAAGAAGAATTTTTGGAAACCATTAATATTTGTTAGGAAATGCCCCCACTTGAGGAAGCCTCGTTGTAAGAAACTGAAATACTTTCAATGGTGGAAGCAACTCAGATAAATGAAACAAAGGACGTGGAAGTGGAAGAAGGCCAAATCATTGGTGAAAAGTTGGAGGCCGATCTAGATATTGTGACACCAAGAACAATATCACAGAGTGCAGCAAAATCGATGATGGCTTCGGGCTCAAAGGCTAGCCAGAAAACAAACAAACAAAAGCGCGAAGAGGAGGCGTTGAACGGGGACTAGACCTCAATAAAAACATATATGCTGAGATCCAGGTAACTCCTCCCTTGGCAGGAGATGAAGATTCTAACTTGGAAGGCTGGTAAAACGCCAACTTGAAAACAAATTTGTAGATATAGTGTTATTGCAAGAAACGAAGTTATCCGGCGAAGAAACCCTGCAATTTTGCAAGTATTGTAAAGAATGGGAAGGTATCTTTGTGGATGCCACAGGTGCTTCTGGTGGATTGGGGGTGCTATGGAGACCTTCTAGATCGAAAACATTTCATTTGGCTTCAAATCCCAACTGGATGAAGGTAAGAATACAAATGCTTTCTTCGTTAAATGAATATTTGCTCTATAATATTTTTGTAGCTATAAAATCGGAGGACAAAAGATATTTGTGGGAAGACATAAGCAAAAACTTGGAAATCTGTAATGTCCCCGTTCTGGAGGTAGTTTGATTTAATTAATTTAATTAATTAAGTTGTCCAAAATAATGATTATTTTATGAGGATGACTAATTAGTTATTTTAATTAAATTAAAAGTGGTATTAAGTTAATTAATTATAAGGTTATCAAATAAATAAAAATTATAAGGTGACCTTATATTTAATTAATTTAATAAAGTGACTTGATTTTAAAATATATTATATAAAGTCACTTAAATAAAATAAAATAATATTCTAGAAGCTTCTGGAGAAATTGGGGAAAAAGAATAAATAGACATCTTGGGCTTCATTCTTGGTAGGCAGATTTGATGTTGTTGTTGTTGTTTCATCTTGTGGAGCCTAGGGTTTCTGCAGAGTACTTCATTGTCATAGGAAACGAAAACTTCCTATTGATAGCAATTTTGAGGGTGTGAAATATCACTTGAATTATTGCAGCTGGGAGAAAGTTACTTCAGACTTTCTATTCGTGCTTCATTGTGGAAATTATTTGAGTACAATAGCTGATGTATTATTGTACTTATTTTGAATAAAGTATGTGACTTGCAACAGCTGATGTATTGTTGCATTTGATGGAAAAGTTACTTCAGCAGCTGATGTATTGCTGAGATTGATTATTTCATTGAGCAAATTTGTGGAGATTCAACTTGGAGAATAATTGCTGATTGTGATTTATCATTTCATCATCTTAAGGAGTGATATTTTGTAAAGTTTCAGTTGCATTTTCAGACCTTCATAATCTGCTGTCATGGAGGTTGATCAGCCTATGTGAGTCTCATGTTTTTGCTCATATCTTTCGATTGAGGAGGCCAATCATTCTGGGTATTGTTGTATTCAATTCCTATCGTTGAGACAATCATTTTAAGGGAAAATTGGAGGGCGTTTGGTGCTGCAATTAATTATCTAAACTTTTGCTAGGCAAGAACAGGGGCAACAGCTTGAGTATTTCGATTTGAACTTGGAAGGTGCCTATCACATTGAATTTTTATTGTTTTTTCATCAACAACATTGGGCGCCATCATTACCAGGTTCTTCTTGCATTTACTAAGTAGTTTGCATTGTCATCATAGGCATTTTAGTTGCTGCTGTAAGTGAATACTCAAAAAATCAGATTTGGCACTATTGTCAAACAATTGTAAGCCAAGAGTCTTGGCCAATTTATAGCATCATTGTAGTAGACATTTTATTGCAAAGAAGGAGATATAAGTTGTTGGTCCAATACTATTGTAATTGAATATGTTATTGTCATTCATGATCAGCTTATTAGTTTGCATGCCAATTGTTTGTCAAAATGTCAATTGGCTGTAGGTTCTCTTTTTTGGCATAAATAATGTTATAATTTTGCATACCAAGTGTTTGTTAAAATACCACTTGGCTGTAAGTGCATAAATGTCATCTTAGGTTGCATCCAAAGTGTTTGTCATAATTACTAGTTGCTGTAGCTGCATATTGCAAGTAGTTTCAGTCACATATATGCATTGAATATTGTCAAAATAAGTTGCACATTCATGTTAGGTCATTGTTTAGACAATCTAGAGTCTTCTTGCAAGCATTCTCATTGATGTTAAGTGAAGGAAGAGCCATTAAAGCAAACTGAAATGTTATATCAGTCATATGACCCTTGTATGCAAAGTGTTTGACGAAATTCTTTGAGCCTTCAATCAGGAGTTTGCAATCAGATTTGAGCAGGGTCATTACAAAATCACACAAGGGAAAATAATTTTAGGGGGGGACTTTAGTGCTATAGCAAATATACATGAGAAAACGGGTTGCATAAGAAAGGCTTCTCAGTCATAAAAGGACTTTAAAATGTTTATTGAACAAAACAATCCAATTGATATCAAAGCATCAAATGGTACCTATACTTGGAACAATAGAAGGCGGGGCTTTTCAAATATTCTAGAACGGTTAGATCAGTTCATGCTATCTGTGAACTGGATGAAGGAACCTCTTCTACCGAAATCAGTGATTTGGACAATTTCGATCTCTGATCACTTTCCGGTAGAATTGAGTGTCAATGAAGGTCAAACTTAGGCGAGAGGCCATTTTCATTTTAAGAGGATGTGGTTGAGATGCAAAAATTTGGTGGAATTAATGAAAGCCTAGTGGATGGAACCAATTCAAATACAAGGTATCAGGATGTTTGTTTTTCAGAAGAAACTGCAACGAATGAAAGGTCATCTAAAGGAATGGAACAAACTGTGCTTCAAAAATATTTTTGAGGAGAAGGAAAGGCTTGAAGGTGAATTGGAAGCCCTGGGCGAGACTGTGTTGAAAACTGGCATGACTTATGTGGAGTATGATAAAGAAAAGCAACTAATGGCCGAATATAATGAGGTCCTAGCAAGAGAAGAAAACTATTGGAGAGCGAAATCACGGGAAACCTGGCTTGCAGAAGGTGATTTAAACACAATATTTTCACAATTCAACAAAGTTGAGACGTAGCTGGAACATAATAGAGGAAATTATGATAGTGAAAGGCCCTCAAACGGATGAAGCGGTAATTGTGAAATTGGGTGTATAGTATTTCGAAGCTTTGCTGGGAGGTGTGGGTGAAGCGGAGAATATAAACTGTAGTATCTTAAATGACATAGACCTTTTAGTAGATGAAGCCGACAATGAAATGCTGGTTGCCCCGGTCACTTTGGAAGAAGTAAAGGAGGCGACTTTTCAATTACCACTAGACAAGGCGCCTGGCCCTGATGGGTTCTTGACACTTTTCTATTAGACCAATTGGGATTTTATTGGTGTGGATTTGTGGAGGGTGGTCGAAGAATTGAGAAGGGTCGTATTCTTCAAGACCTGAATAACACAAACATAGTACTCATTCCCAAAAAGGAGGCGTGCAACAACTTTGAAGATTATAGGCCGATTTCCCTGTGCAATACAGTGTATAAGGTCATTTCAAAAGTGATGGCGAATAGATTGAAGAAGCTCCTACCAAAGATTATCTCCCTGCAATAGAGCGGGTTTATCCCAGGCCGACAAATAACTGATGGCATCATTGTAGCACACGAGATTGATCCCTCTTTGAAGAAATCGAATAAACCAGGGATGATCGTCAAAATTGATCCAAGCAAAGCCTATGACGTAGTGCGCTGGAATTTTCTGATGAAGGCTATGGCAAAGTTTGGGTTTGGTATCAAATGGTTGAATTGAGTTTTTTGATGCATATCGTCACCCAGATTTATATTGGCGAAATTTGGTGCTGCCAAAGGCAGGTGCCTTTGCTTGGACAGCTTTGCATGCAAGGGTACTTACTGGCGACTGGCTGAATCGTATCAGCATTTTGGGTCCCCACAGATGCGTGTTATGTTGCTAGAATGAAGAAACTCTTGATCACTTGTTGGTCTAGTGTGAGACGACACAATCTTGTTGGACTTTTGTATGTGCCAAGTTGGCATGGTCTGGCCCACTGCAAAACTCGCAGAAAGCCATTTTTGCTTCGTGGCCAGCCTTGTATAAAGGGTTTGCAATGGAAGGTTTGTGGTAGGAAGTCCCAGCTATGGTGATTTGGCAGCTTTGGCGCAAAAGAAACTCTAGAATTTTCAAAGGCAAAAGCTCGTCCATAGGTAGTATACTCAAAGATAGAGTTGGGGGTGTGCAAACATCTTAATTCTAAGACAGCCAACCGTTGGTTTAAATATGTTTCATCTTGGGACCAATTAATGGTGAAGAATTGGCCAATGTTTAATCCACCAAAAATTTGCATGAGGAAGAAAAAAGTGGATTGTAGCAGAATCAAATGGTTCTTACCCCCTAAAGGCCAACTGAAGATGAACTTTGAGGGGGCTTCGCGAGGAAATCTAGGGGCCTCAGGTGCTGGTGTTGTAATAAGAAATGATAGGGGTGAGTTGGTTTGGGCAACTTCAAAAAAGCTCCCCGACGGCACAAACAACGTCGCTGAGTGGTGTGCTCTTGTGGAGGGGCTTAATCATTGCGTCTCTGTCGGGATAAATTGCATCAATATAGAGGGGGACTCCGAAGTGGTAATCAATGTATTACTTGCAAGGAAAGTCCAAAGTTGGAAACTGTGTTCGAGCTTGGAGCAAGCTATTAAATTGTTGCCGCAAATTGAAGATTTCACCATTGCTCATGTCTTTAGGGAGGCGAATATGGTCGACGATTACCAAGGTATTGATCAGGTGGAGGAAGTCTGCCAGTTGTTGATGTGGTTTTTGTGACCATACCAAACAGCAGAACAAAATAGTTTGGGCTACTCCGTTCTCTCTTGATCAAAGTATTCCGTGTGCTAAGATTGCGAGAGAGTTCACACGTTCAACTCCAAGGTTCCTTAAGTGCGAATAGACCCAGTTCGGTTGATGTGTATTTGCTGTATTCTTACGAGGGGACTTACACAATTGTTCAGACTTCTTGCAGTTAGCAGCTAACGTAGGATTTTGAAAGGGAATTCTCACGTGTATGATTTGGCAATGTGGTTCTTTTCCTAAAACTAATCAGAAATATGCGGAAAGTAAAAAGGGGAAAGGGCCTAAGAAATTTATTTTCTATTCTAAATGCAAGATGAGTGGGGCTTCATTTCAATAGACTTCAACCGGATTTCACCTAGCCTCCGTCGGACAGCCTCAGTAAAATCGGTGCAATCTTCAAGGGAAATAGCAAAAGATGTTCAAGTTATGACTTAACATGCATACACCATCACAACGACGCATATAAGCATATAAACCATAACCGAAGTTAAACTCAATGTAATGTCCAGTTGACCACAAGGCAGACTTATCATCAACAAGCCGCTAGTGGTATGGAATAAAGCGAAGCTATCTCAATAAAACACCACACCTATGTAAGCTACTTGCATGAATTTAATCTACTTGGATACGAAAGGAAGAAGAAACCTTGCTAGCATTTCATGACAAGACGAATTCCATCATCAATGAAAAGATCTATTATCATAAAATGTGTTACACAACAATCTCCTCAAAAGTCTTCAAAGGGAAAACTTTCTTTCTTCTCCAAATGATGCAAAATGCTCTACAATGCTACACTATCTAGCTCTAATGCTCTCTCAATGTCTACTCTGATTCTAACTGATCTAATGTGATACAAATGAGGGGGACTCCCCCTTTTATAGCTAGCCAAGTCCCAAAGGGCGGCTAGGGTTACAATCAATAGAGTGGCCAGAATCGTGCCACCTCAGCCCTAACCCTAAAAACTGCCAGAATAGGGAGTGGTACATTAAATGAATCAAAGATTCCCACTCACTCCCAAAATAGCAAATGCAATAAATGCTCAGTCTTCTAGAAGATCCTCGTCCAGTAGTGTGTTCCTATTAGCCTTCTCTCTGACTGCCAACTCAACAAATCTGCTAAGTACGGCGGCCTCAGCTCATGGCGAAATAGGTGGAACACAATCCAACTAAAACTCTAACACCGTGACTGAATGCTCGTTCCTTGTACAATACTTTCTCCAAGCAGCTAAGGAGTCCTGCGTGTTCTGGATCAAAGTGGAGAATATAGCAGTATTCTCGAAATCATCTGTACAAAGGTCTTAACATCTGCTTGAGAAGAAGGGAACCGACCAAACCCCTCAAATTATCAAAACTTATCTCATGCGGATCCGACGCCTAGCAAATATGGCCTCGGGTGTTGAACTCCATCTATAATGTTGGCCATAGCCTTATGTATCACATTTGAGATCCGCTTTGTCTTTGCATC
The DNA here is from genome assembly GCA_007258455.2 of Sequoia sempervirens. Lineage (NCBI taxonomy): Eukaryota > Viridiplantae > Streptophyta > Pinopsida > Cupressales > Cupressaceae > Sequoia > Sequoia sempervirens. The sequence continues at coordinate 47,170 of VDFB02109389.1, forward strand.
GAAGAAGCCCGCGCATACGAGTAGCGAAGAAGTACCACGAGGAAATCGCGCAGTGCCATTACGCTGAATGACGCATTTTCCATCACGTCGACAGCTGCAATGGCACATGCCTCAATACCTCAGGCGGCTAGATCACCTTACTCACGATGAATGAGGCGCCCAGGCATGATCCACGCGTCTATCCGTGTGAAATAGTAGAGGCACGCTGAAAGGCAGAAGCAAGGTCCTCCATAAACTTCTCTGTCTCAGTACGAACTCCTGTGACCCATTTGTCTGCCTCCTGTGCCATCCTCCCCAATTCTACTAAGCCGCTGATCGACTCTCTAGGAATATCTGCTGGAGGCTCTATCACTGGTACATCCTGCCCTCGAGAGCGAGACAACTGCTGAACATATCCAGTGCGTAGCTTGTGTTCTCGTTTCCAGCTTCTTATATTTCCGCTTCTTTCTTGAACAACCTTATCGCGAGGCGAGGAAGGAGTTATCACCTCCTCAACAATCGAGCACCGGTAAGGGCGTCCCAAGTCAGAGTGAGTGACCACATAGTTCGGAATTTTGCTTTATTAGGTCACACTGAGCTGGAGTGGGACAGCAGCGTGAAAAGTCGAGCCATCCTCATCAGGTGGAGATCTTGAAAATTTTTCTTGCCTTCTTCTTGATTGGAGGTGCCAGCGTCCGGGTTCAAAATTTCTTCCATCTCGGCCTGGCTGGATCGATGTCTCCTCGCACCGGGCTTCTTCTCATTCTATCTTTAAGCCAATCGGGCACCTCATATAGTATATCGAAGGGCTGCTGCTCCTGTGCCTCGACTTCCCTAACCTGTTCAACTTCTTCCTCATTCTGGCGAGGCTCATCGTCCTCAAGTGGCTGAGTATCTCCTGACACTATATCATCGTCATTGCCATCATTCATGGCCGCCTCTAACTCCTGCTGAAACTGAGGGTCAGTAATAGTCCCCTCATCATCGTGCTGAGCAATCCTGACAGGTACATTGGCACTCTGGCCAATTGACTCCCTCCGTGGAGGCTGAATATCACTCTGTATCTCCGGTACCTGATTCACTGTAATCCTCTGATCAGCAAACAAGGACACCTCCTGTATACTTGGAGAACGTGTCTCCAAAGGTACTGCCACCGTGACTCGTGGAGGCTCTGGCTGAACTAGCTCTTTCTTTCTGGACTCTGGACCCCGTGTAATCTGTTTCTTTCTTCCTCTGGTGGGCGTCCTGTGATCTCCCATCATGTTGTAAGTCAAGGCAATTGACCTACTCTTCAATCTGTTCACTCTCCTGTCAACCCATGCCCTGGTGAATGTCATAACCGGGATGGAGAGAGTATCTAAATCTGCAACCTCGGGCTCTGACCAATCTATAGGTGGAAGTGGAGTATCTCGAACTGCTGCATAATCTGGATGAACAACATCCATATCCTCATTAACACAGTGGGGCTGGAACTACCTCACCTCCCGATGGAAGTAATCGGCAACCTAGAGAACATCCTTTTCCTTACTTCAATTTCATCAGCTGCATCAGCCCAATAATCCTCTATGGTGGCCTTATGTTTAAATTCTTCTGACAACACCCACTTGATGTTATGATGCGGGTCATAGTGTTGTCGACTTGTATGATATGAGAAATGATAAAACTGAAGTTCACTTTCAGCCTCCCAGGCACTTCTCATAGAAGGACACACCTCATCAGGGAGTTGCCCATCTAATTGGAAACTCTATCCCCTTTCTTCTTCTTCTTAGTTTGTCAAAAGGCAAGCAAGCGTAAAGATATCTCTAGCATTATTATCTTATCTGTTGGGTACTTAGGTAGCCTATACGGGTATGAAGAAAATCCTTGCAGCCTAATGTATGAAAATCTCGTAAATTGAATAAACCAGCTCCCATACCTTTCAATCAGCTCTTGGGCATCTCTAGAGATTCTGTGGTGTAACCGCTCCTGAAGCAGCCTCGTGATGTACATGGTGAATGAATCGTTGACACGTTTGTAGTAAGTTGTGCTCGATAGGTGCAACTGTGTACACGCCTCATGGATTTTGAACTGGTGGGAGCCACAACCGACGGGTTCCTTGTAAGAAATCCCTCTGTACCTCGTCATTCGTGCCAACATGTAGACAAGATAGGAGCTTATGTAAAACGTTTTAGTCCTCCTCAGGCTCAGGAGCTGCTCATGTATATTATCGCTGATCATCTCAGCCCAATTGACATAATCTTTTCCTTCTAGCACCAGGTTGATGTAATAAAACATCCAAGGCTCGAAAATATAGGACTGTGGGCAACCACCAACCCTGCTCAGCAACATGATAAGATCACAGTATTCTTGCTTCAGGTCCTCCGCTATGATCTGTTTTGGCAACTTCGCACGAGATGGCTTTGGAGTGCTCATCCAGTGGGTGTTAATTGTATCCATGCATCTCTCGAAAGCAGAAGTGTACATCCGTTCCGCTCACTCCCTGGATTTGTAAATCATATTTCTGTGAACCGGGATCCCGAAAGCTTCACCAATGGCTGCCGGGGTGAGATTGGCAAGCACTTGGCCATCTGGTGACATGATCGACCGGTGTTCCTTCTCGTAGCAGTTGGCGCACTCCATTATAAGCTCCGAACACTGAATGGCTGGCGGAAAACCAGCAGCTGCATATAGCCCACTTCGGACGATGTTGTGCGAAGTGACCGAAGCCCGATGACTTCCAATCCCGAACAACCTGTTCTTGAAGGTCTCCAGGTTGACAGAGCCCAGGTTAGTATCCGTCAACTTGCCCAGCTTTGAAATGAACTTCGACTCCGGCATGAATGTTTTGCTGAGCTTCTTGATCATAGCCTGTCTGGAGGCACCATTGTCCTTTCCGGTTGTCCTCGCTTCAGCCATCTGCAACATAACAAACATTCATCAGCAATTAAATTTAATAAAATAATATATGATATAGGGGCTGCAGTCGAATTCTAGAAGCTGCAATAACTCTCGTGTTTGCAAACCTCAGCTTCTTCTCTTGAATATATTCGAATTCCGACACTTAGAACAGATTTCTAAGTGAACTTTGATGACTTTATTTCACTATCAGCAATCAGCAAGTTGAACTTCTATGACTTCGCACTTCAAACCAGCAAATATCAAGCTCACAAGTTCGTACTTTTGACTTCAAGGCGCCCCTTCTATTGGCAACTTCAACTAAGCTTAAACAAATTTCAATTCTCAACCTCAATACTAGCAAGGCCGTACCTCTTCTACTTCAGCAATGGCGTACCTCCTTTCAACTTTCAGCACAAGCAACCTCAAGGCGCCTTCTCAACATTCAGATTTTAAACTCTCCAAGCAACAGTTCACTGCAACACTTCACTCTCAGAGCAAGTTCGACTTCTCCAGTTGTGAAAACAAGTGAAAAACATCTTCATTTTATAGCCAAAACTCGAATTCTAGAAGAAGTTAATTTTAGCCAGTGCCATTAAACTCCACTACTCCACTTCAAGAATTCGAATTTTCCCTCTCTGGCGTTTCTGACACTTGTCTCCAGTCGTCGGGAATATTATTCTTCTAGAAACTTGACTTTGACTGGCGTTTTGGATCTTGCTTTTGAAAATTTAATTTAATTCATCTTCTTTTTTTTAATTCACCAGCCGGAGCTCTGTCACTTGAATTCGAATTTTTTAACTTCATCATCTGCTCTGGAAAATTCATCCTCGAAGAGTTTAATCAAAATTATCTAGGCAACTGTCTTCAGATTCATCGTTCGAAGAGAATTCATCTTGAAAGCACACTTTATTCATGTTTGCCTTAGAAAATTTAAAATTTTCCCTTAGGAAAATTCACAATTTGAGCCTTGATTAAATTCCTCACTGAAAAGGTGTTGGCGAAGCTTGAAAGACTTGGAAATGCATTCATCATCGCAAATGTTCAGTACCCAGAAGCAAATTTTCTCCAGAACGCCTCGAATTCATGGGTACCCAACGAACGGGTTCATTTAATTTTTCGAATTTTGAACCTTAGAAAACATTATTTTCATCATTTAAACTCGTTCTTCGCCTGTGATCACTTTGCGTTGCTCTGACTTCTTGAAAATTTTGAATCATCTTGCAATATCATCGTCTCTGACTCCATCACTGAGAAAAGTCGTCCATGCTCTGAGAAATTTCATCAACTTGGAGCTCTAGGCGTATTTTCCAAGGAAAATAATTTTGTCTTAGAAAATATTTCTTTAAAATCATCTCGCACTTTGAGAACTTGCCTTAGAAAATTTTTTGATTGCCAGTGGAGAGGAATTTTTATCAACTTCTTTTGGAAGAATCTACTCATTCCCGGCACGCCTTATTTCTCACTTCACCTTTGGAAAATATTTATTCAAAAACCTAACGCCTTAGAGAAATTTTTAACACTTAGGAAATATCTTATTTTCCTCCTGAGGCGCCTAGCACACTTCATCCTATTTTTACCACCTTCAAACATTTCAACGCCTTCAAAATATTTCTAACACCTTATAACTCCCTTCAACATAGGCGTACACTTCACTTAGCATTTTATTCTCAACACCTTCAAATATTTTCCAACACACACATCACCCTCAACGCCTTAGAAAAAAAATCTCCAACACTTATAACCTTAGGCGCATATCACACTTTGAGAGGAAATTCAAAAATCACGCCTAGGGAAGCATCCTCAACACTCTCCACCCTTGGCGCGCCTAATACTTACCATCTTTCACCATGCTTTGGGAAAACTTTCATCCCATTTACCATCCTTAATTACCTTTCACATCCAAACATGGGCGCATTTCCTTATAGGAGGAGGACAAACTTGCCACCACGTCCCCTGTGACCCTTCAACTTCTACGCTTTTGTCTTCACATGCACAAGTTTGGGCGCATTTTGCCTATGGAGGAGGACGAGATTCTTTGACCTTGTTGACTTTCTTTCCCCTTGAGCGCATTTTGGTGTGTCTAGTGGATGAACTTTTTCCAACGCCCCAAGAGTGACTCTTCGCCTTCCAAATTTCGTCTTCACATGCATGACTTTGGGCGCATTTCACCCCTGCTACAGGATAAGCTTGCATTCTTGGGCGCATTTTGATGCATGAGGAGGATTTTCACGTTTGACTTTGCTTTGACCACCTTGTGAACTGGGCGCATTTCACCCCCTGAGGAGGATGGGCGCATTTTGAGGGGTGAGGCGGATTTTTCATGCCTTAGAACTTTTTCAACTTTTCCTTCTTTCATCTTGGGCGCATTTTGCCCCTGCTGCAGGATAAACCTCTTTGACTTTTGTTTGACTTTTCTCACCTTGGGCGCATTTTGCCCTGTGTGAAGGATGAACTCACATTTTCAAAAAATTTCTACGCCTCTAGCTGGGATGGGCGCATTTCCCTATGCCTGCTAGACGAGACTCCAGACTTAGACGAATTTTCATCATCCTTGCCAGCTTACGTGCCCTGCTATTTATAGTAAGTTCTTTGAATTTGCGCCTGTGAAGCTTGGAATGGCCTGAAATTTTGAACGTAGCATCCTCATAACCCTGTTAACCTGTCGGCACTGCCATTTTTAATCACCCCGCTATTTATAGCCTCCTGTTAAGGTGGCTTACTATAAATAGTAAGCTCTTGTTTCGATAGCTCCCAAGTCTGATCGATTGAAATTTGAATGAGGCCTCACCATGTGACCTCACTGGGTCGACAATCGACGATGTAAAATTGGATTTACTATTTTAGCATAAGCTTCAATTTGACTTACTATAAATAGTGTCTCGCTTGACCGGAATTTCACCGCCAGATAGCTCAAGAATGCCGATCAGTAGTGGTTTACATCGGATTTTGAAGATTTTGACTTGATGCCTATTTTAGGTCTCGGTTGGAAACTCCTAGTTTGCATTGCATGCGTATCAAAAGATCTCCGTTTGCTTTCGTTTCTGCAACACTGTGATCAGCTCGTGAATCTGAACTGCTGGGTGGCGGCTGCCGGGACACACCTGCTAAAAATAGCAAGTTCCTTAATGAGTGAGAATCCTCGTTTGGATGTCACACCATCGCGAAGCTCTTGAAAAACCCATCAGGAATCACCCGACATGCAAAAGAAACCTCGACATGCAAACCCTAAAAATAGCCTCAGAAGGCTGAATTCTGAAAGTGGTCACCTCGACTTGCATGTTACGTCATCGCGAAGGTCTCGAAAAACCCAGAAGGAATATCCAGACATGCAAAGAAAATCTCTACATCTAGACCCTGAAATTCGTGCCGGAAGCTAGACTGCTAAAAATAGTAAGTTATTCGTTTTTGCTCAAATTTGGCATGCAAGTAGTCCGATATACTCTGAATGCCGTGTGATGATCGGAATCTCAAAATAGCTGACAAATTGCTCTGAATTGCAGACTTACTAAAAATAGTAAGTACCTTGGAATTTGATGAAACTTGGCTGAAAACCTGCTGGATACCTGCTGACAACATCGTTAAGTTCAATTTTTAATTTTCTCACTTTACTTGACCTTGGATTGGCCAGAAACGATGAAACCCTAATTTTAGACTTGGCCAATATTTCGCATTTAAGCTCAATAACGGACACAACCCCCCCCCCCGAAAGACAGACACCAGAAAAGAGACAGAGAGAGAGAGAGAAGAAAACCCAAGCCAAAAGACCAGAACGGAGCAAAAATTAGGGGTTCCCCATCTTGAATGGGGCGATGTGTGAAAAGGTCACAACAGGTGTGATCTCTCATCAAATTAAGAACCCAAGGGCAATTGTAGATAAATTTTGTTATGCTCTTTGCATCATCTAGTGTCACCCAATCAAGTGTGCCTATGTTGTCCAAAAGAAGGTCAAGGCAATGTGCTACGCAAGGCATCCAAAAAGCTGTCTTATGTTTGTCTTGGAGCAATCTCCCAACCACCACATATGCTACTGCACTATCAATTATGATTTGTACCACATTCTCTATGCTCACCTCCATGACAACTTCTTCCAACATTAAACACAATGTTTCTGCATTTTTTTACTTTATAAGAGGCATCAACTTATTTCAAAAAAACATCTCACCATTTGAAGCTACAAAAAAATTGATAATGGTGTAGTTTTTCCCATCCGTCCACCCATCTAAAAGAATAGTGCATCCATATTTTTTCCATTGCTTATTTTATTCTTCCATTGTTAGCTTTTCCTTTTCAGTTGTATTCATGAGCAACCTACAAGTACAAAGTGAAAGTACAATATTTTAATTTTTAAACACAAAAAAATAGTCTAAATTCAACATAAAGTACTATAAATTAATGAATATAAATTTAGCCTAAAATTCAACATAAATTACTACAAGTATGAATTATTATTAGCATAAATTAACCACCTCCTACTTAAGTATTTATGAGAAGGCGCCTTGTAGCATTTTCTTGCAACTATCAATGCAGTTACCAAATTCTCCCAATAAGGACTACTCGCCACATTGAAAGGAATGTTGTTGAAGTACAAAAAATCAACACATGCCATATTTGCTTTTTCATGCACCTCCCTGTTCCACCCTATAGCTTCCAATGATGATGTGCTCCAAGTGTATTTTTGGGCACAAAAAAGTGTGGTGTGCATGTAGGTGTAGGCACTAGCACTCTACTTGAAATAGATGAAGTGGAGCTCGATGTGCTTCGGATGCATGGACCACGAAGAGAGCCCACTATTCCTTGACATGTTGTATCTTCATTTGATTTTGGTTGCACTTGAGGACCATGACCTCTAGCTATGGATGTTGTTATGGCTGCCCTTGTCTTCTCCCTTTGCAATTTTTTCTCTTCTATCAATACAAATTGGGCATTCATCTCTCTTTTTATTTCTTCAGTGGTGTTGATACAGGGCTTGGAATCACAATAAGTAATGCTTGCAAGATGGTATTAGAGGCGATTTATGCCTCTATGATATAATTTTGTGCATCTTATGCAAACAATTACCCTAGGTATTGGTCCTTGTACAACATATTTCCAAGCAGGGTCTCTAGCTCACATAGGATGAGTGTGTAACCGGCAGCGGCACCAATGGGGCAAAGCTTGAGCCTAAACCTGATTTAGAAGCTTCTCTATTTTCCATTATATGATGTATTTAACCTACACATACAAAGTGAAAGTACAACATTTTAATTTTTAAATACAAAAAATTAACCTAAATTCAGCATAAATTACTAAAAATCAGCATAAAATTAGTTCAAATTAATATAAGTTAGTTTAAATCAATAAAAAATGAATATTGTCTAAAGATTCTAAACATTTTATCCCAAAAAAAATTAAAATAAAAAAATAAGTTGTGTATGCAAAAACTAGTGAACTCATTAATAAATTCAGAAGAATGATCAAAAAATTATGATGAATCCATTTTTTTGGAATTTAAATGTGAAAATAGTACTTAGTTTTAGCAAATGATGAATTTTTTTAACCTAGATGCCAAATTTAAATGTGAAAATAGTACTTAGTTTTAGCAAATGATGATTTTTTTTAACCTAGATGCCAAATTTTGCAGCCAAAATGAAGTAAAATGTTTTAAAAAAATCACTGACCTATGCTTCAAATTTTCCAATCCAAATTCACCAAAAAACCAAGGAAACACAGGGACGCATCCCCTACCCTTTTGCCCCCCGTACCCATACTGGGGACATTTTGGGGACAAGGACGCCTTGGAGACGTTTTTCAGGCGTCCCCAAAAAGTTTTTTTGAAACATCCCCGAAGGGACGTCTCCCCCGCCATCCAGGGACAGCCACGTCCCCTTTTTCCAGCAAGTTTTTACAAAAAAAAAAAACTTGAAATTAAAAATGCTTATTTTTTATTGTTTCTAAGTGGACCCCACACCCTCCCAAGCCTAAAATGAAACATAAAACTTGCTTTCAAAGCCATTTGAGTTAATTTTTAAATTCCAAAAAAAAATTGCAGCTAAGAGGCAAGTGAGCAAGAGAAAAATTGGCAGTGACTCAGACTCTGAGTCTGATTTTGATGCAATGTTGGCAAATGTCAAGTAGAGGCAGCCATCATACTTTCTATTACTATGGTTTGGACATTTGTGACTTTGTCATTTTGACATTTGTAGTGCAAACTTGTAGCCTTTGGGCATTTTATTTTTAAAATTTTATATCATATGCACATTAATTGTTTGACATGAATTATGGAAGCAATTAAGTAGTTGTAGTATTAATTTGTTCAACTCTATAATGTATATGTCAATATGATTGGTGATTACATTTGCACCTTTATCAATGTTCATTGTTATGATTATCATTACTCATATGAATATCTGAAATTCCCCTATATTTTTAAAATATATATATAGCCGTCCCCCCGTCCCCAAAAATCCCCTAAAAAAATGCCATCCCTGAAACACATCCTGCCATTCTGCCATCCCCCCATACCGGAAACTTGGTGGAACATACCAAAAAAACCTTTCAGATCTTCTCTTTGAGATGCAAAAGCATTGTGAATGCTACATTCAAAGTGGGAGGGGCATTGGGGGTTTTGCAGAGCATGGTCATGTGTTTTTCATTTTTTTTTGTGTTTCGGGATCTGTTTTTTACTTGACCTTTTTTATTGTCGCCTATGATTTTTTTGCTCAGGCTCGCCAAGTTTCTGGAAAGTACTCACCAAAAAATTGGCAAGTACTCACTAGAAACTTGGTGAGTTTAATCGACAAGTTTTTAAGGCAATTACTCACCTAACATTAAACTCGGAAAATACTCGTTGAGTATGCCATCTATGGTTAGATCTATTGTAAGTAGGAATGGTTATCTTACCCAAACGATTATGGATGTCCTTCCATGGTTGGTCTTGTTGAGATTTTTTTTTCTCCTCAATTCTTCTCTCATTTTCAAATCATAAGTCTCGAAAAGACAAATCACTACAAATATTGGGAATTAGCTCTCCATACTCTTCCCATAGCACTCAGAGATTATTTCATACTTGATATCAATGGAGTTCCTCTTCCCTTTGCAAGAATTTGTCTTGGAAGATCTAGGATGGAGGATTAATTTAAATCCAATTAAGACTTTAAAAGATTCTTCATCCTATTGTGCCTTACCCCGATTTATACCATGTATTGCTTGTGCTATCATAGCCATGGATCTCTAAATTTTCTTAGTTGTTTTCCTCTAACTTTGGAAAATGACATCGTGCAAGGAGTTCATATCATCATTAGCTCTATACTCTCAATCCTCCATAATCTTTTTGTTTGAATCAAGTGCCTGAAACTTTCTTCTTTCTTTCTGATAATGTCTAAATTATTTGTCACTCATTGGCATGTGATACAAAATATGTAGATCTGCAATAGATTGTTAGTTCTATACCCTACGGATTGACAAAATCTAAGTTGCGATACCACCATAATGTCCCAAATTGGAAATCTTAATACAACCTATGCTTCTAAAAATCTGTAAATTAATTTTCAGATTTTAATCATTTGATTACTACTAGCAATTGACAATTAATTTCAGACAGTGTTCCACGGGGTTTCAGGGACGGGGATGGGGGGATGCGTTTTGGGGACGCAGGGATGGGGGGTCTAAGTTTGGGGGTGGTGGCGGGGGGGAGGCGGGGGAGCGGTGTGCTGAAATACATATAGTACTTGAAAATTTAGTTATAAAAGGATGTATAACTGTAGAAGCCTAAGGAATAAGTAAAGTTTAAATTTTAAACACATTGCAATGATTCCATTGAACTAGTGAACATTGAAAATCAAAATGAAAATATACTTAATAGACATTGGAACAAGAACAAGATGTTTCATAATTTGAATTTCATAATCATGATTCATAATTACAATCAACCATCATCATATTCCATGAGCTGACATCCCTTTGAGGCATTCACTCAAACAATTCACTTGCCTTACCCATGCGCCATCGTGGATGTTGGCCGGCCGCCATTTTGAATGAAAAAGAAAATGAAAAAAATAAAAAACTAAAAGTTAAACTGTAAACATACTTGGTAATGGCGCCCTTCCTTCCTAAAATCATCCTTCTCACACATAGGCTTCAGCTCTCGCCTCTCACACACTATCTCAGACTCTCTCACGCACGCATGGGCAAAGGTTTAGACGTTTAGGTAAATGAAAACAAAAAAATGATACTGTCTTTGACTTAGGGTAACAAATAATTAAATTTAACTTAAATCTTTTAAGTTGTAATAGTTTTCATTTTTGTTTTTCAAATTTAAAAAAAAAAAATCATTATTTTAATGCATTTTTGTGGGGGATGCCCAGGAGTCTCCTCGAAGTCTTGGAGACGTCCAAGAGTCTCAGAGATGTCTAGAAGTCTCCTTTTGGAAGAAACGTTCAGGGGACAACAGCGAAACGGGGGGACAGCGTGGGGAGGTTTCCTAGGCGTCCCTGCATCTCGGAAACATCCCCGTCTTGGGTTCATCCAAAATTTCAGGGGGGGCAGGACGGGCGGGGTGGAGGGGGGGACGCGTCCCCGTGGAACACTGATTTCAGACAATGACCAATTCCAGATCTGCCCTAAGGGGGCAGCATTTTAGTCTAAATCAGATTTAGGAAATTTAAATAAATGCTTCACTTGAAGTGACCAATTACAAAAAATAGAAATGTGCAGTTTATGATAGTCAAATTCAGACTAAACAACCCCAATCAGCAGAAACAATTGACTGAAAGGAAATCAATACTAACAGCCTTGTTTAAACTCATTACCACTACCACATCAACATCAAACTCAGCCATGATAAGAATTTTTTAGTTGCCAGCCATCACCGTTGAATTTGTTGCTGCTCAAACATGTTGTCATCGATTATATTACCAAAGTTAATATTAATCAATCCAATAGTACTATTTTCTCATTCCACACACCTTGCCGCTGAAGTTGAAACACAGACAAATGAAGTCCTTGAAGCTGACAAAGATGTTGAATTTCAAGTGTTGACCAAGTGAAGTTCATGAAGTTGCTGAAGTTGCATAGGTAGATGCTGACAAAATCACCCATAGGCATAAGCTGATGAAGTGTATAGCAGGCTGACGAAGTGAAACCACACTACTGCAGAAGATGCTAGATGTTGTAGAAGTTGTTTCATATTGTTGCAGAAGATGCAACTGTGATTTATTTTACTACCGAAGTCAGCTGAAACATTATTTCTCCTCAAAACTCCTTTGAGCATACCCAATACCTACACTCAAAGCCGAAATTCTCTCAGCCACCCTTATTCTATTTTTGGTTGATGCAGAATTATTCATAGATCTAGATGCTCCCGCATCACAAAACATCATCCATTGTTTGTAGGAAGGAGTAGGGTTCTCGCTATTTTGTCCTTGTTAGTGAATTGTGTGTGCCTCTTAGTAACTCTTCGGTCAAATTTTGGCATTGTGTGTGGTATTGGCTTGTAGATAATGTTCCACTCTATTATGATCATCCTTTTGCATAACAGTTTGTAGTTCCTCCAAGTCTGGTGTACAAATATTCCTGGATGTCTTTCATTGACTATAATTCGTAATCTATATTAACTGTCGTAAATGTTGTCAAATCTTGGATATAGAAGCCTCTTTTGCCATGCAAGATTATGCTGAAGAGATTATATGGTCATTGTTTGTTCTAATAAGTTTTTAAATACACAGAAAATATCCCCAAGGTACATTAAATTATGTTATCATGGTTGCCTGAAGTGGTATTGTTGACAAATAACTCAAAGGAAGTTGAAACCTAGTTCTAGGAGATGTTAAAATATTTTGTATGCTAATACGAGTGGAAAACAAGTTCATAAAGTACATAAATAAAAATTTGGCCACCGTGAGATGAATCTAGAATCTTCGCCTGTGAAGAGAGGGTGAAATCTGGCAGGGTTAGGTATTTCAGCAAATAACATGCCCCAGAGAATTCTTACAGTATGGTCCCATGGGGGGACTTGGGCATCTATTATCATGGAGCTGGAGGTCTCATGGGGAAAAAATAATCTTTTCCTGAAAAATAGCAGCCCCTACTTTTAGGACTGCATATTTTAGCTGGTGAAATTGAGGTGGGTTTAGAAATTGCCCCTACAGCCTAGGAATTTTTTCTGCCACTTGTCTATCATCTAAAATTTCAAATTCCTATCAGAAAATAAAAATGGGAGAATTTTAATTTATTTATTATTTTTTATCAAAGCATTGCAGTTCATTCCTTAAATTTTGAAGCTTAAAATTTTAAGTTGAATTGCACTAATAAAATCATGAGACTGCCAATTTTAAAATATTCCTAAAAAATCTCAGCAGCACCCACTGCAATTTTTAAGGAAGCCCCCCTCCATGGAACCTTACCCTTAGACACATTTTCTTAAATTGTTAAAAGGACTTTAGTAATGACTAAGTTTATTAACAAAAATTAGATCTTTTTTTAGTATTAAATACAGCGGGAACAATTGACTTTTCTGGTTCAGTTATTTAGTGTTTGTTTCCTATTTTGGAAACTGCAGAAGTTTGTATCCCCTTTTGAGTAACATATTCGAGCACCAAAATCTTTTTATAGTCACAAGGAAATAGCATCTTTTGATGTTAGTGCCTATATCCTCTCATTCTACAAGATTGTATTACAGACATGTCTCGGATTATTGGTAGCTTTAGTCCATATGCAACAAACTTGATATCTTCCATAGGCAGAAGTTTATACTTAGGTATTCTATTAGCCACACCGCTATAACTGATGCTAATAGTAACATTAATATTTGTAAATCTTGCTTGTTGAGATTAATTTTACATTAGTTATTATAACACTTGTCAGTGACTTGTTTCTGTGCAATATATTGTTTAATTGATTATTTTAATTTATAATTTCTGAATCTACTTACAATGCATGCAGATTTGCTAATTGTGAACTTCGATCATTTGTTGTCTCCGACAGAAGGTAACAAGAACATTTGCATTTCTTCTCTCAATATTCCACTAAGTCATTAATTTAGGCACTTTGTGGTTCCTGCTGTTAAGTTGCCATGTTGTGTTGCTTGTGCATTGTTCTAACTTCTCTTTTGATTTACAGTGCCATTGGTACTAGCGTATCCGTAACAAATTTTCCAGGGGGCGTTCCTCCTGGTCCTGATGTCCCTAGTGACGATGATGTAAAGAATGTAGGGAATGAACATGCACTAGTTTCAAATAATCACGATCCTGCAAATAAATTATAAGCACTCAGATTTCCATCAAAAAAAACCCTGGGTGAAGACAATATGGTTCATTCATATTTATCCAGAAGCGGTTTTTCTACTAGATGTTTATGGTTTGCATGAACACATATTGGTACCAATATATATGCCACTAGTTGGATAGGAAAACAAAACCAAGAGAAGGGATACTTTGGCGGGAAGAAGACTTACCGATGGTGAGAACCAAAGAACTCTTGAGATATTTTGATTGTATTAAAATTCAGTACTTCATTTTTGTAGGTAAAACTACCAACACCAAAAGTCACCAAAAGTTCCGATGAGAAAATGAGGGGGCAACTCAACTTTATAATTATCTCTTAAGATTGATTTTAAAGTTTTTTTAACTGTCAATTTATCAAATATCACTAATGTTATTGCCTAGTCACATGCATACATGTACTTCTATATTGCATATTGTCGCTTCTTTGGTTTTTGGTTTTTTTTTTCTTTTCTTTTTACCTAGAACCTATATAAAATGGGATGAAACACAATGTTATCCTAAAAGAAAATAGACTTTATTAAGCTCAATCTAAGGATAATCCAATTGAATTTATACATATAATAATAATTAATTAAGATTAATAAATAAAAGTTGTAAGAATGATATATTAGAATTAAATGTTAATTTAAAAGTATGATAAAGGTTAGTGGCATTTTGTTTTAGATTTGATGATGTATAATTTTGATGAAGATTATGGAATTCGGTTATTTCAAATTAAAAGTGGAATCTATTTGTCTATGCTTTGACCTAGATTCTAGGCAAGATTTATGCATCTAACTATCTTGAGTTTGTACCTATAGATCACTTGTGTGTTTGTAGATCTAACTTGTGACATACAAATTTGAACCTACTAGTTGTGTGCCTTTGCTCTTTGATTTGTTGAATTCCTTGATGTTTTTCCTTGCTCTAAAGGCTAGCAATATTTATGAATACATTTATAGGGTTTTCAAAATCACTAGGGGACACATTCTCCTAGGCCAATCCCCCATAACAATCAACTTTACAATTACACAAAGGACAAGTAGACTAAAAGTAATGCCCTAGAATGAGCATGTAGACTTTAATTCATTTTAGTGTGTCAAATTGAAGTGTTCTAATGATTGCTCCTTAAATACATTAGGATGAGAGAGGATATTTAAATGTGGGAGGGTGTGAAGTTAATATAATTGAATACCATTAAATACAAGGACAACAATAAATCGCACAAATGTGTTTGGTTGGGTCATAATGGCTAGTAGAATGGACAAGAGTCAACCAATTTTGAAGTTTTGGGTTAGATCTATGTACTAGGGATCAATCTTGCACCCATGAGAATGACTTTAGATGATGAAACAATAAATTTTGTGCACAAATTGAATGTTTGAATCATGGATGGTGCAATAAATTTGGTTTGTATGGGGATGTTTATAGATATAGATAAGATTTGAATAAGTGTTTGGAATGTGTATAATAGTGATAGGTGAAAGCTAGGGGAGTGGACCCAATTTCTCACGAGATTGTGTCATTTGTTGATATGTAAATTTATTGTCATTCTCTCAAAATGGGAAAAAAACAATGGGAATTGGCATAGGTATGTAAGTTACACTATTACATTTTGCCCCAAATTTGACGTGTGTGTGAATCTTAAATGATAATGTATGTAACACTAACAAACATACAAGTATTCAAACATAAAAATAATACCCTAGGTTATAAAGTAGTGGAACTTGTTGAATGTGTCATGTAAGTCCATCTTTTAGCATGTGTGCTCCATGGGAAATTGTAAAATAGAGGAAAAATGTGTAATGAGTAGCTCTTATCACACAAGTGAGAACTAGGGCAAAATGGGAGTTTGCTTGTATCTGAAAAATAAGAAATCAAGAATGAAGTAAGATTAGAAATTTGTGCTTGTTCGAAAAATGATATAACTCAATGTCATGTGGCATATTAGATAATTTCATGCTATGTGAGAATGCTTCATTTGGTCATGGTGATGAATCTTTGTGTAGCACATCGCTACCTAAAATCTCAATTATAGGAATGTTATTGACAATATATGTCCCCTACAATTGGTTGTATCTATAGGATGCAAGTAATTGAAGGTGATAAAAAATAGTACATGAAATATAAATTTAATATGAAGATAAGCACGTAAGCATGTAAATCATGTAAACTATAATAAAAAATGTTTCATGTAATAAGAATGTAAAAACATCTAGAATAATAAGGTGTGAAAATCGTGTGGACTAGAGATAGATCTCAAAATATAAGGTTGCCCCCCACATGTGTAATGGAAATGGTGGTATGGCCCTCAATGGCCAAAAACACTCATTTAGGTACTTAAGATATAAGGATGGGCATATGCCCCCAATGTAGTGTTGAAGAGAATGAAGATAAAAGCTAGAGATAAGGTATTAGGTCCCTAGTAATGGGGGTCAAGTAATATGAGGTGAGGGTAATAATGAGGAAAGGCATGGTGCCTCCCAATGTAAAGAGATAGGTAATAATGTCATGGAAAAAGAGTGGGGAGGGTAAGATGTGCCCACTCAAATACAGGTGGGTTTAAAAGCAAGGTAAGGCAATGTAGGAACAAGTAGGATGTGCTAAGACATGATGCCTCAATGTAAGATATAGGATTGGAAACACAAATATGTAAAAGGGGGAAGGTATGATGCCCCCAAAGTAAAGATATAGCCCTAGAACCTATAAGAGAGGGGGACCAACCACGTTTAAGGACCTAGGTCACGGAGAGCCAAGAGCGGAAGGCTGCCCTAACTTACCTCAGCTTAAAGGGGTGTTTGGAAATGAGGGACGAGAATGATGAGGGCTATAAGGTCCTTCAACCACTCTGCAGACCTGAAACTTATAATGGGGCTAGGCGAGCCGGTTTTTGGGTTCAACATTGTGCCTCGGGTAGCTCTCTACCTGACGACAAAAGCACGGTTTTAGCATGACAACACTGCGTGCTGGCATCTCTTAGGTGCGTTGTCATCTGTGCGACCAAAGGACCATAAAGACAATGTGAACCGCTAGAAAATAGGCTAACAGTCTAGCTAGTCACTTCCAAAGGGACAAAACATAGCTATAAAGTAAGACATATATGAACGAATGTGATAAAGCAAGTAAATGAGAATTAAGGTGACAAGAATGATCTCACAAAGGTATTAGTTCGCCAACTAGCTCCACAAAGCATTTCCACCTACACACAAAAAGGAGGAAAATTGTTGGGGGGGCTGTATAGGGGTCTACCTCAGTTAGACCCCCGTTTTGGTGTTTCCACCTCCACGAACAACCAAGATACCAACTATAGAAAGAAATATGATAAAGGAAGAATGAAAGTAAAACAAAATAACACTTCAAAACAATATTATGCTACTCAACCAAATCGTAGAGGAGAGGAGTGAAAGGCTTACCACCTCCACCAAAAGCTCACTAGCAAATGGAAGAGAAAATGAAAGGACTCAAGCCCCTACTACAGTGGTGGTGTTCCACACTTGCTCTACAGAGTTGATGGAGTGTTGTTGTTGCTGCTATGGAGTGCAAAGTGTTGCTTGAGAGTGATGGATGCAAGAAAATGCTAGAGAGATTATGTAGAAAGCTTGCTAGAGGATGAAATGAAGGAATGAAGAGTGAATTTAAAGGGAGAATGAGAAAAATGGCCATATTTGGGTCGGTTGGTTGAAGAGGGGCATTACAAATTGACCCCAATGGGAAGTGTAATGCCTCTACAAGCTTCAGACATAGGAATCCATCAAGGATGTAAGCGCACCACGTGGACGTCTACACGTCGCATGGGCATCCCTAATAGTTATTCTTCTGTCGACGCACAAAATAGACGCTAAGTGGGATGAAGGCAATGGGGTGATGTGGATTTTTACCTTCAAATTTGGTTTTCTAAGGTGAGGGAGTGTAAAACGGGAATTTGCATAAGGGGTGCAAATTCACTCCTATACATTTTTCCCCCACTTTAGCGAGCATGAATACTAATGAGTGATTTGGTAAAGTAGATTGGAGAAGTAGTAGAGTTAGAAATGTATACCTGAACCGTCGAGGAAGTAGACCGCGATCTAGTGAACTCGATGTTAGAGTAATAGGTTGTTTACTTGATTAATTTAATCATATTGATTAATTAATTAAGTAACCTTTACTTTATTTCACTTAAGTTAAACTTAGGAATCTTTATTTTTGCATTATTAAATTAGTCATGTCATCTCATTCATTATGATCTTGACACTTGTCACATGCTAATTTAATCCTCATCCTAGGATTTTCACTTAGGGTTTTGATCTCCTTTCTTAAGGATTGATCTCTTTGTAATTATTTATTTCTCGGGTAATGCATCTTTTGCTTCATGTTTGTAGAGCACCATTCTTGTGTCTCTTGATCTCCTTTGATGACAGGTTATTTTCTTGTAGGTGTTCATTGGGATCTGTGAGGTTGGATTATCAACTTCTCTGGTATCAAAGCTCTAGATCTACAAGCTTCTTGTTCTTTTTTTGTGAGATCTTGTCTTAAAGTAGTTTACAATGCATCTAGGGTCAAATTAGACCTCTCCATTGAATCTAGAGATGTCGAAATAGTCAAGATTGACCTTTGTTTTGTCTAATTTGGCTTCCGTTTGTCAAATCTGTGAGGGTTTGAAGAAAGTTTTTTTTTGCTAGATCCAAGGGGTGCCTAATTTTTTGAGGAATTTTGAACTCAAACAAACCTCACCATTGTGTCTACAGCAGCCAAAAAACCTAAGATCGATTGTGAAATCGTCGAAAGCCGAGCCGTTGATATCTGAGGAAAAAAAAAATTGTCTATAGGCTTGTACAACCTCACTTGCATGCATTTCGAGGTATTAAAAAACTTTTCATAATTTTATTTTTTTTCCTGCACGATTTTTTTTCCAAAAAAATCAAAACAAAAATATTTGAAAAGCCCTTTTGGGTGCATGCAGGTTTTTATTTAAAAAAAGTTTATTTTAAACTTGGGGACGGTACCCAAGGTACCGCCACCCTACCATTATGGCAAGCGGCAACCCCTTGGTCCCCGCCCCCTACAAGGAAGGTATCATGAGGGTACCGCCCCTGCCACATGGGCAAGTGGCGGCATCCACAGGTCCCCTCAAATTCTTTTTATTAATTTTTTTTAAAACAAAAAAATTAATGTAAATGTTTTAAAAAAAAAACAATTTTTTTCAAATAAGGAAAATTGCACAAATACGGTGACGGCCATTTGGCCGTCAATTTTAACCCCATATTTTTGCTGCAACAGTCGTTTGGACGTCAAATTTAATGCAGTGGACTGTGTTTTTTGCCCTTTGAGAGCTATTTTCTTCTAGAGGCCATAACTTTTGCCCACGGTGTCAAAATCGGGAAAACAAGATATCGTCAGAAAGAGGACTCAGAGTACTTTCCAATGGTGTAGGTACTTTTTGGAGATTCTTTCTCAGGTCCATGTTATTTCCAGTCAAAGTCATATCTTCTTTTCTAGAGTTGTCTTCAATGTTTTCGGCATAACTTTTGCATACGATGTCAAAAATGGGAAAATGAGATATCATCGGAAAGCTTGTTCCGAGCTCTTTGCAGTGTTGCAGGTGGTTTCCAAATTTTATTTTTGGGTTTTTCTAAAAATCCTTCTTCTCCGCTATAGTCCTTTTTAGACCTTAGGGGCTCACATTGCATGTATTTTTCATCTGTAAACACAATGAAATAAAGTGCCTCAGCTTTGTATGTGTAGTATTGGGATTCTTGCACATCACTTTGTGCCTTGTTATACTCGCACTATGATATAAAGTGTCATGGGGGTTGATGTTTTCCTTTGTTTTTCCTTCATACCTTTCTCATGTGTGTGTTTCTCTTCATGCACTACATTCAGGCATTTAGTTTCAATGTACCTGTCATACCCCTCCCTTGTCAGCATTATGGGGGGGTTTCTACTATTGGTGCTAATGCTTCCTTGGTTTCGCGTTGGAGTGAGCTATGTATACAGTATTTGTTCCTATGTACTAGGTGGATGCAGCAGCTAGTTACCCATGCATTTTGGTGAGATGGAGCACTTACCATATGGACACTCTTGCATTCCTATTTTTGGAGGCAACCTTCCATTTTTACTTGATCAGTTCTTCAAACTATTGGTACTTGTGCCATCTGTATCTTCAAGTTCTAGATGTTTTGCCTTGGTTTGCCATCATATTCGAGTATTGTCATTGGGGGAACTCATGCAGATTCTTGTCTTCTTGATCCTGACCATCATTTGTTTCAAAGAGGGGTTTTTCTTTCAGCATTTTAGTAGTCATTCTATGATAGTGTTTGTAGCTTCTTCATGCTTCAGTGGTTTTCTTCATGTTCATCCTTTGTTCCTATATTTTGGGACAATTTCTTCTTGATTGGAGGCTTCTTCATCCTTCACTCTTGTTTGGAGGCTTCTTAGTCCTTCACTTGTATTTCTCTCTTTTGGAGAGGAGTTTTTCCCATGAGGTTTTCTCCTTTTTTCCTGTTGTGAGAGATCTTTTACATTTGTACATGGGTACCTCATCAAGCCTTGTTTTTTGGGACCCATCTTTGGTTTCATGCATTTTTTCCTTAGTTTCCTAGCTTCTCTCTAAGTTCATCTTAAGGGGGGTGTTAGAGTAATAGGTTGTTTACTTGATTAATTTAATCATATTGATTAATTAATTAAGTCACCTTTACTTTATTTCACTTAACCTAAACTTAGGAATCTTTATTTTTCCATTATTAAATTAGACATGTCGTCTCGTTCATTATGATCTTAACACTTGTCACATGCTAATTTAATCCTCATCCTAGGGTTTTGATCTCCTTTCTTAAGGATTGATCTCTTTGTAATTATTTACTTCTCGGGTAATGCATCTTTTGCTTCATGTTTGCAGAGCACCATTCTTATGTCTCTTGATCTCCTTTGATGACAGGTTATTTTCTTGTAGGTGTTCATTGGAATATGTGAGGTTGGATTATCAACTTCTACACTCGAGAGCATAGGACAAGCAAAGGACTTCATAGCCTCGCAAAACTATGAAGCTGAAGAATAAAAGTGTCTTACAGGCCTGCGGACCTGCAAGGAGGCGACCCCCAAGATCTCTCACATGAAGAAAGCGCCAAACAAGTCCGTAGACCTGCAAGGAAGGTAACCTCCAAGATCTCTCACATGAAGGGTACCCAAAAAAGTGCCTTACAGACCCGCAGACCTGCAAGGAAGGTAACCTCCAAGATCTCTCACATGAAGGGTACCCAAAAAAGTGCCTTACAGACCCGCAGACTTGCAAGGAAGGTAACCTCCAAGATCTCTCACATGAAGGGTACCCAAAAAAGCGCATTGCAGACCCATAAACCTGTAAGGAAGCGTCCCCCAAGATCTCTCACATGAAGGAAGATGGGAAAGCACCCTACAAATCCGCAGACCTACAAGGAAGGTGTCCTTCAAGATCTCTCGCATGAAGGAAACCTAGGAAAGCACCCTATAGACCCGCAGACCTACAAGGAGGTATCCCCCAAGATCTCTAACATGGAGGAAACCCAAAGAAAGAGCCCTACAGACCCGCAGACTTGCAAGGGAGCCACCCTCAAGATCTCTCGCATGGAGGAAGCTCAAAAGAAGCGCCCTATAGACCCATAGATTTGCAGGGAGGTCTCCCCCAAGATCTCTCACATGGAGGAAACCAAAGGAAAGAGGACTCCATAGACTTGAAAAGTGGCTTCACAGGTGCACCTGTAAAGTGACATGTTTACCCATAGATAGAACATGTTAGAAAGCAATCATGCAGGAAAGTAAGAGGATAGTCACACAAACCGTCAACAAGCTATAAAAATTTCAAAGGAGTCCCTCAGGAACCTGGCTTAAAGAAGGGGTCCACTCAAGGGATGCATTGTTCGAAAGCATGAAAGAGATATTTCTATCTCGAATCGATTCATCATCAAGGAACCCTTTTGAAAGATGTTCACTTCATTAAGGAATTTGAAAGGAAGAATATGCCCCCACGCGAGGGGAAGACCAAAGTTGTTCCCACTTCGGAGGAAGGTTCTCAAGTTCTTTCTTTACGAACCCATGATGAAGGAAACATGTTCCATTAGGGTTTCAAGTTGAGAATGTGATTCTTGAAGAGAAGTTCATGAAAATTCTCGAGAAAAGATTTGTTGGCAATGAATGCATTTTCTAAAAATCAAAGTGGTGTAGAAGTGGCGTTATCACACATGAGAGGGACAACTCAAGCAAAGAAGAGAGAAAGATAAAGGAAAAGGAAAAGAGAAAAGATAACACGAACAAAGGGCACATGGGTAGCTTGATATTTCAAGGTCAAAACTGCTCATAAATATATATATGTATAGTAACAATATATAAAATGAATTGTCATCAACACCCTACTATATAAACCATGTGAAAAATGCATGAGAACACAAAGTAAAAATAAAAAATTGGGTCAACATGGAAGAGAAGCCTAAATGCCCCCAATGCTTTGCATCATCCTGAATTTGTCAAAATTCAAGTCACAAACATGGATGAATGATGATACAAATAGAAGAAGGTTTATGAAACAAAAACCATTCCTACATCCAAGTACCAATAGGGGTGACGAGGGTCATCCAGGCACACATAGCATGATCACAGGGGAACACATCACAACACACACACACACACACATCTAATCTAAAGATAAAGAAGGGGCCTCCTCTTAACACTGATCAACCAAGAGGTTGTCTACGTCCCACTCTAGATCATCATAGGGTGAATGAGGATGAGCCTGCAGTGGTGGGATGTTAAAAGGAGGAGCGTTTGACCCTTCCATAACAAGGGCTAAGGAAGAGGGCCCCGCAAGGTCCTCTCCATTGAGATCTTGTGGATCTAAGGTCAGCAACTTCGCGTAGATCACTGACAAGCCCAAAACCTCGTCCAAAGAGTTAAACATTCATTTTACAAGAGTGTCATGTTTCACTTCAACGGATGGGGAAGGTTGCACCCGAGATTCACCACTAGGCTCACCGAGTGATTCAGGAGTGGTGATGAACTCATGGGAAGTTGGGACTGGTTCCATCACTAGGACAGAACAAGTCAACGCGGGATCACCTTTCAGAGAAGGTTGGATCCTCTTTCATCCTCTGTTGCTGGAAGGACCACTCTCCACCTACTTCGTCGGAGGATGCAAACTCCCCACAGATGTGGCAAGAAGAGCAGAGGAAGAGGAAGAGGAGAGAACCCCAATAGATACAACCAAAGTGTTCATCATATCTACAGGTTTCAGGAAAGGTTGGACATCCAAAAGGGACATCAATAGAGGCTTATCCATCAAACGAGCGATGAACAACTGCACATGTTTAGGGTCAGGTGCATTTGTACTCACAACAAAAGTTGGAAGCGATAGAGAACTAGACTAAACAGAAGCAAAGGGGAGGAAAGAGGAGGATGCTGCAGAAGGCCCTGATACAGGGGTGTTCATCTCCTCTTCCTTCCTCTGTAAGGTAGCCTACTTAGCCATGAGAGTCTTTCATCGATGCTTACGCTTGCGTGCAAGGTGGTTTTTGTGACTCTTTGAACCAAAGGCTGGAGGCTGCGAAGGAACAAAAGGCTCCTACTTAGCCATGGAAGTGTCCACTACAGTCATTTTTGGCAGAGGAACAGGCTCCTGAACGAGAGCAAGAGGAGCAGGTTGAGAAGCAGCAAGGGGAGTCGACTCAAGCACCTCAACAACAAGCCTCTTCCCATTTACTTCTTTGGGAGCAAGAGCAGTAGGAGGCTGCAGAGGTCGAGACCAAGAGGATTCCCCACAAGGACCTTTTCCTCTACCATATAAATAGTACCAAGTTACAGGCGGTTTAGTAGGGAGGTTTGATATCCTGATCTTAGGTCTACGCCAAGGAGGGATCATCAGACTTAACGGGTAGATGCCAAACTTTCTCATCCAATACTCCTCCCAAGAGAGGGGAGCGAACGAGTCATCCTAAGGGGAGGAAAGCTTCTCCTTCCCTTTTCAGGAAGAGGAGGCAGTCGGTTGTTGTGCTACACGAAGAGCTATTTTTGGCTATCCCTTGCCTTGGTCTTATACTTTACACAATTCTTGTAAAGTAGGTTTGTTCTTGGAGGAAGTGGACCAACCAGGGCAAGCCAAAAATGGTCTAATAAATATCCCCCACAGGACACCAAAGGCCAGTATCCAGTTTCATGCACTACGTGCACAACACCTTCATGGGATAACTTTAGGAATTTGTGAATAACGAAGGCGATTCCATTCATGGAAGCTAGCCAAAGTATGCCTAGCTTCATCCTAAATAGATCTGACTCCGGAATGACATTGAAAAATGTGTCAACAGCCCTAGGTCCAACTAGGATGGACAAAGTTATCAAGCCATATGGCTTAAGACAAAGACTATCATGTGTACGAATGGTGGATTTTGTTTCTTTGTACTCTTTTCTGTGTAGTGAATTAAGCCACAACGTCTCTTCTGTGATAACATTCACTCGACTCACGGGGCTACTAAGACTCCTGTCACTATGTTACCATTGAGGCGAGTGGGAATATAGAGGGGAGAGGGCTTGTTGTTTAAGGGTAAGTCCTGCGAAGTGAATGTCACATCCGGAAAACCGGTCGCAGGTTGTGCAGTAGAAGTAACCATTACCATATTAACATAGGCCTTGAGCTGAGTGATAGAATTGGTGGGGTCAACAATCATGTTAGTAGAATGTGACAGAAACAGGTCAATGTATATCTGCAATTCACTATTCGCTTTCGCCATTGATTTATTCGTGTTTTGTTTGCTTCCATCGAGATGAATAGTGTCATCCTCAATGCGGTCTTGTATCTCATGACACATGCACATACAACGTTTGGTATCATAAATGTTGACTCAGTGGTACTAACAATAAGTACTTGCATCATAGCAACTAGGGTAAGGCTCCTTAAGAGGTTTAGGGTTTGGCAAGGTTACGATCTTATCCTTCACTAACTTTTACAAGATGGAATAATAAGATTCTGCTAACTTTGTGAACTTTCGGTTGTGTTTAAGGTCGTTGTCATATGCAATGGATACTACATTCACAACAACTTTCCCTTTCCCAGAGATTGATATGATGGATTTTCCTTCAGAACAGGAGCACAAGGGAGGTCCCCCGAACTAAACTACCATTTGTTGATACTCTTGTAGGGTTGCACACAAGTGCACGAAAGAAGGGTATTTCATAAGGGTGAACTTCTCCTGTCAAGGCCTTTGCAAGTTCCCTATGAATACCTTCTACACATCAGAATCGAGCAGCGGATATGAGATTTTTCAGAAGAGTGTTTGATACCTCGCTATGAAATCAATGATCTTTTCATTATCACCTTGTTTGCATTGGACGAGATCCAAAAAGGTCATCTTCGGCCCGATGTTAGCTTGGAATTGTCATAGGAATTGGTTTACAAGTTGGTCAAATGAGAAAATGGAATTATCGAGCAAGGAACAGTACCATTCAAACATTATATCCTTGAGAGATCTTGGGAATAGTTTTTCCATCAACGCGCCATGATGGAAGGAATTTGTGCATAGGGTGTTAAAGGAGAACACATGTGTTTGTGGGTCCCCTTTGCTGCCATATTTCTCAAATTTAGGAATCTCCATTCCTTGAGGGAAGAGAGTTTTTAGAATCATGACTGACAACGGGCTATGCCAGAAGAAGGGTTGGAAGATAGGCTAGGCAGAGGCTTGGGAGAGACTTGCCAACTAGCTCTGCATCTTACCCATATTCTGAAGAAGAGTGTTCAAAATAGGGTTAGTAGAAGATAAAGGGCTAGAGGAACCTCCTCCAGAACCACCACTAGAGCCACCACCACCAGTAGGGCCTCCATCGGAACCACCATCGCTTCCAAAGCCACCACCATGACCTCCACCAAAACCGCTTCCACCAGCACCACCTCCGTCGCTAAAGCCACCACCACTACCAAAGCCTCCACCGCTCATCCCGCCAAAACCTCCATCACTAGAGGTGACAAGACGGGTGTGGCTAAAACCCAAGGGGATCTTATTCACCTTGATAGTGTCATATCCCTAAGAGGCAGAGGGGATATTGATCGAGGGTATGGTATCAGTCATGTATACAGACGTAAGAGGCTTGACAGTCCTAACTGTCTCTCATGGTCTTCAAAAGTAACTCCTCACACAATGTTAGGATTATTTGGAGGAGCACAAGCATCAGTCAAACAAGAGATACTAGCCAAGAGTTCTATGCATGTTCAATCTTTTCCCACGATATACTTTAGTTTACTGATAACTCGGGTAGCCCTAGCCAACTTTGGGTCTCTTCCCAAGTGATGTTCTAAGTCACCTAACCCTTTGCTAAAGGCGGAGACATATTCTGAAGGAATTTGAATAGCCTCATGCTCATCGACCGACGATGGTGTGGGGGATGCAAGAGGAGTGAGGACATGGTTGATCTTGTCAAAGAATCCTACCTCACCCCTTAACAATTGCTCCTATGCGGCGAGACCAATGACGGTTCCAACAAAAAGGCCTATAGAGAAACCAGTAGTAACCTTTGTCATTTCCATCAGAAGGTGTCGTACACTTCTTCTAACAATATACCTGAAGGTTTTGGACTGGGTTGTGATGTTCATAAACCTTCACAACACTTAGGGGTGCAACAATCACAAGGTATAAAGGGAAAGCTTCAACACCAATGAATGGACAGACGTTGGTTCATGTCGGGTTCACCAAAAATGTAAGAGAGGGGGACCAACCACGTTCAAGATCCAGGTCACGGAGAGCCAAGAGCGGAAGGTTTCCCTAACTTACCTTAGCTTAAAGGGGTGTTTGGAAATGAGGGATGAGAATGATGAGGGCTATAAGGTCATTCAACCACTTTGCATACCTAAAACTCATAATGGGGCTAGGTAAGCCAATTTTTGGGTTCAACACTATGCCTCAGGTAGCTCTTTGCCCAAGGATAAAACCGTGGTTTTGGGACGAAAGCACGATGCCCTGGTGTCTCTCAAGTGCATTGGTGTTTGTATGACCAGAGGACCAGAAAGACAATGTGAACCGCTAGAAAACAGGCTAACGGCCTAGCTAGTCACTTCCAAAGGGACAAAATAGAGCTATAAAGTAAGACAAATACGAACGAATGTGATAAAGCAAGTAAATGAGGGTTAAGGTGACAAGAATGATCTCACAAAGGTATTCGTTCACCAGCTAGCTCCACAAAGCACGTCCACCTACACACAAAAAGGAGGAAAATTGTTGGGGGGCTGTATAGGGGTCTACCTTAGTCAAACCCCCATTTTGGTGTTTCCACCTCCACGGACAACCAAGATAGCAACTATAGAAAGAAATATGATAAAGGAAGAATGAAAGTAAAACACAATAACACTTCAAAACAATATTATGCTACTCAACCAAATCATAGAGGAGAGGAGTGAAATGCTTACCACCTCCACCAAGATTTCACTAGCTAATGGAGGAGAAAATGAGAGGACTCAAGCCCCTGCTGCAATGGTGTTGTTCCACACTTTCTCTATGGAGTTGATGGAGTGTTGTTGTTATGGAGTGAAAAGTGTTGCTTGAGAGTGATGGATGCAAGAAAATGCTAGAGAGATTGTGTAGAAAGCTTGCTAGAGGATGAAATGAAGGAATGAAGAGTGAATTTGAAGGGAGAATAAGAAAAATGACCATATTCAGGTTGGTTGGTTGAAGAGGGGTGTTACAAATCAACCCCAATGGGAAGTGTAACGCCTCTACAGGATTCATACACAGGAATCCGTCAAGAACGTAGGCACGCCATGCAAACATCTGCGTGTCATGCAGGCATCCCCAACAGTTATTATTTTGCCGATGCACAAAATAGACGTCAAGTGGGATGAAGGCAATAGGATGATGTGAATTTTTTCCTTCGAATTTGGTTTTCTAAGGTGAGGGAGTGTAAAAGGGGAATTTTCATAAGGGGTGCAAATTCACTCCTATACAAAACCATAAAATAAGATAATATAGGTTTAATAGGTGAATTTAAGAGTGTGATATCACAATGTAGGCTCAATATACAAGCTCTAAAATCATGGTATGTTACTATGGGATCATGGGAAGTAAAAGAGTAAAGCATAAGCATTATAATATGGTAAATGTGATAGATATAGGTATGAAAAAAAATAGGATAATCAAAGGCAAAGCAACATGGTAAACATGGCCATGCATAAAAAACATAAGAATTTACAAGGTAGCATGAGTAATTAAAATGGTGACATAAGGATCATGAAAATCATCAATAAACAAAGGAAAAAAATCATAAGGATGCATGAAGTCAAAATGCAAGATAAGGAAACAAACAAGTAACATGCAAGAGAAAGACAAAAGATAAATAAAAGCATAGGAATAAAGGATATGTAAACAAGCATAGGAGCCAAAAGGAAAATCAAAGAAGAAAAAATCCCCACCAAGTGGGGAAAGAGACATGAGATCAAATATAGAAGGTGAAATGAACATATAAAGAATAACAAACAAAGCATAATCTAAAAGGTTAAAATTTGTAAGAAATGAGAAAACAAAAGGCAAAAAAATGTAAATTGTAGGTACATATGTATGTATTTTACAATATTTTTATATTAAAAGCAGGGAAGGGCCCTAAATCCAATTACAAAAATCAAAACAAAGCATAATAGAGAAAATAACAAAAATAACAAAACAGGTACCCAGACCAATACCAAACTTACAAACAACTAAAACCTAGATCTAAAGAGCATGCAAAAAATAGAAAAATATAATAGATATAATTCCAATTTAGTCAGGGAGACCATTGACTCCTCCCAGGAAGCCATCTCCAGAGATCTCTTGGATTTTTTTTGTTTTTCACTAGTATCATGTTGATCTTCAATACTGCCTTACTTCTTTTTTTGTTTCTTGATCTTTGAATTCCTTATCACTATATGAAAAACAACCTTCTGCATTATACCATTAGTAATCTTCATCAAATTCCAAAAATTATTCTCCATTTTCTTCACTCTATCTTGTTATTGATTTAAGGTACTGTAGTTGTTTTCCATTTTTTGTTGCATCTCTTATAGTATTTATGCTCTTGCATTTTCCTTTCCATATCAACAACTCTATTTTTGAGGACCTCTTTATCAAAATTAAGAGAATCCATAGGGTCTTCTTATTGTTCAGCTTGCACATCATCCTATTCTTTTTCATTTTGGTCTTTCCCTTAGTTCTCTTCTTGGTCTTCTACATTTGTAGGATTTTCTTCCCCATACTCAAATTCTTCATTTTTCCTTGAAGAATAATCCACCATTTTATTATGAGGAGGAGAAGCCATTTAGTTTTCTTCATCAGTTTCTTGTTCTTCCTCTTCTTCTTCATGTCCTTCCTCTTCACCTTCCTGCTCTTCCTCATCTTCTTCTTGTCCGTCTTCAACTTTCATCTCTTCATCATCCATTTCCCTTCAAGGGAGAATATTCATTCCCCATAATCAATCCCTTAATTTAGATGAGGTCAAAAAGCCTCTTCATCCTCACTAGGCCCCCCTTCATTAACAATCTCCACATTCTTGACCTTTTTTTATCAAATTTTTTTTTATTTTTTGTAGCATTGGTCTTAGCTAACCTAGCTAACCTTCTTCCCTCTACTTCTCTTTCTCATTATTAACAAGCTCTTCATCACCTAGAATCTATTCTTCCTCATCAAATATAGTTATAGCATTATCCCCAAGTGTCATGACATACTCTATCTCTCCCACAACGTACTTACCTTTAGGGCTTTTGGTCTTTTTAATTTTCTTTTGTAAAGGTTCCTCCTAGATAACATCTGGAGCTTTTATTTTTAGGTGGGTAGAGGGAGACATTCTCTTTCCCACCCTTGGTTGCATGTCTAAGAACCCCAAAGTCTTTCTACCTTTTCCACCTAAGCAAGGATTCTTGGAGGGAGGTTTATTAGAGGGAGATGCTCTTAAAGAATCAATGGGGCTAGATATTTTAGCCTTCAACACCTTAGCAAGAGTGTTTGGGCTACTAATATCCCTTTTGATAAGCTTGACAGAATTAGGACTATTCATTGAAGGCTTATTCCCTAAGAGTTTTATCTTCACATTAGACTTCTTAACACTAGGGTTTGTTGCAACGGTTAAGTTCAAACTAAACTTATACAATGTCTAGATTAATCCTTGATGTAATGGAGGGTAAGTGCCATATTTTATATATTTCTCCAAAAATGAAAGTAAATAAAAAGGAAAACTAATTAAATTACCATGACAAATATGATCCAAAATAGAAAAATGGTAGCCATGGAAAATTTTAAACCTACCTTCCAGAGTAAAGTACTTCATGAAATGCAAACTCACCATCAACCATGGCACATGCAAATCCTCCCTAATATACCCATTTTGAAGCTTCTTCACCTATTTTCTATCTTCCAAAAGGGCATCAATGAAACCTTGATAGCTCATTTAACTTCTCTTTTTCATCTTAGCTCCATCATAATTGAGGATTGTCACCCTCGCTATAATCTCCTTAATCATAGTAAATCTAACCCCTTGCACAAATGCCTCACCTTTCTTCCAAGAATTAACAAACTACAAGGTAAGGTTGTCATTAGATCCTCTCATAGAAAGAAAGAAAGGATTAAAACATCCTTTCTCAAATATTTCTAAAGCTCTACATATTGCCTCATCACGTCACAAGAGATAGGCTCAGTTCTAATCCTTAGGCAACACATCCTCATACTCACACATAGGTAAATACCAAAGGAGTTACAAATTGAAAAATGACTACTCTCAACACAAATTCTTTTAAACATTTTCCACCTTTTTACTAAATTCTCCTCACCATCTTTTCTCTCAATCACATAAGGGGAGCCAAGAAAGTAGTACACTCCTCGATGACAAGTATTGATAGGACCATTGTATTTTTGTTTTCTCTTGTAATTTTCTAGATAATGCAAAGTGTAATTCTTTGTTCCACCTCCTATGATATGACCCTTAGCACAATTTCTAATAAAATCATTCTCATCATTCTTATAGTCCTTATATGAAGGGAAACAAATAATATTCACAATCTTATAATCTTTCAATATTAATCTTCCCATCTACTCATTAAGCCAAAAGGTGGCATCACCTTACAAAATAATATAGCCATCCCCTTTATATTTTTCCACGTCACATGTCATTTCCCTAAGATTATAATCCTTTATATAAATTAAAATAAAGGCCAAAAAACATTCTTCCTTTTATTAATCATTTATAAGAAATATTTTTCCTATCCTTAGAACGTATCTCTTTAACCTTAAGCAATAGGTCTATATCATACTTCTAGTACTTCCAATCTTGGAACTCTAAACCTAAGTTAGAAACATTTACAACATAATTCCCTTCTCTATAAGTATGCCTTATTTTGCATAGAGATAATTTCTACAACATAGTTCTGCAATATTCAATCACAGTCCTTATCTTCCAAGGTGAAGATTTATTGTTCTACAACATGTCAATTATTAATTTTGGATCTCCTTCAATTTACACTTTTTTATAGCCTAGGATCTTGATTCTCCTAACACCCCACCACACCTCATGTGCCTCAACCTCATTGTTAGATTTTTACCCAATATTCTCAGTATACTCCTCAATCAACCAACCTTCTTAATCTCTAATAAAACCTATGATAGTATCAATTCCAAGGTTACCCTTAGAACAACCATCAAAATTTAGTGTTATCCATCCCTTTTGAGGGGGAATCCACTTAACACTAATCCTCAAAAGGATCTTAGCCCAATCCATCTTAGTAAGGTCTTCATTAACCCCCCAATTTTTTTAACTATTAGCTCAAGGTAGGAAGGAATAATTTTAGCTTTGACAAAATGCATGACATTAATATTATCTCGAAGACCCATTTTAATTCTTTGGTACACCTCTCTACTACTATTAATTTTATCTTTGAATATCTTATTATTTCTCTCCTTTCAAAGACACACTTGTATCTTAATCTACTTGGATCACTTTTCTAAAATCAGATGATACCAAAATTAATTGTTTATTAACTTTTTCTTTCAACAACTGAAAACTCCTCTCTACTGCAGTTATCTAGACAAATTATTTCCTATTACCTTTCATCATCTTTGTAATACGGACAAAAATTCCACTAATTATTTTGATAAACTTCTTGCATAAGCTCATCAATCCATGAAAACATATAGCTTCAAACATAATACTTGGTGAATGCCAACCCACAATTGCTCTGGCCATTTCCATATCTATTTGTATTCCATCTCTAGATGCAACAAATCATAGATATACCAACTCTTGTTTCATAAAAATACACTTTCTCAAATTTACCAATAACTTCTCTTTTATCCTTTGTAAAATTTCTCTAACATGTTACAAATTCTCTTTTTGTACTAAAAATTAAAATGTCATCCAAATTAAAAATTGAAAAGTTACCCAAAAAAGGCTTCATCACTTCATTCATCAATCTCATGAAATTGTTGGGAGCATTTGTCAACCGAATGACATCACCAACCATTCATACAAGTCATATTTTATCTTGAAGGTTGTCTTCCATTCATCCCCCTCTCTTATTCTTATTTGATGGTACCCACTCTTCAAATTAATTTTCATGAATTTCTTGGCTCCACTCAAATAATCCATCATATCATCCATCCATGGCAATGGACACTTGTATTTTATTGTTATTTTGATTATGGCCTTCAAATCAATACACATCCATCATTCCCCATCCTTTTTGTGTGTCAATACTACTATAACAACACATAGATTGAGACATTCTTTGATCATCCCCATATCCAACAACTCTTGCACTTTCCTATTAATTTCCTCATTTTTCATAACGTCGTTCTATAGAGTGCTTTATTGGTCAAAATTGCACTAGGTAATCCATGAAATGCCTTATACTCCTCATAGGTGACAATCCATATGGTAACTCCATCAATATTTTTGCATAATCATCCAGAATATATTTAATTTCCATTAGAAAATCTTCATTCTTTTTTGTTGTCATAGTTTCTAAAAGCTTAAGAATAAGAGAAAAACATGTTCTTTCTTTCTTCAACTCCTTCAAAAAAAAAATTCAAACATCAAAGAGACTCTTGAACTATTTTCTACTTCTTCCTCTTTATCCTTCAATAATTCAAGGTAAATTATTTTCCATCCTTCTTTATCTAATATTTATTGGTTCTTCCATCATGTACAACTTGTCTATCAAATTTCCAAGGTCTACCCAACAAGATATGCCAAGCATCCATTGGCATTAGATCACATAAATTTTATCTTTATAACTTCCAATTTGAAAGTTTACAAGGCATTTCTCTCTTAGCAACAATTGATATTTCTTCTACAACTAGCAAACTTTGTAGAGATTTGGATGTTTCAATTTTTTCAATTTCAAGTTATTATCATCTCTTCAAACACAATATTATTAGTATTTTCACTGCCAACTATTACTTTACAACATTTTCCACCCAATTTGCATCTTGTTCTAAACAAATTTCTTCTTTAGACTAGTTCTTTTTTCATTTTCAAGGTTTAACAAATTCTTTGCAACATCAAAGATTCTCATTATTCAAGATATTATCCAAACTTTGGTGAAGCCACACTTTTATTTTTTTCTTGTGCCACATTGATTCTTGCCTCTTTTCCTTTTCCATTGCTATGTTGTATCTGAGGACATTCAAATGCCTTATGCCTAATCTCTCCACATCAAAAACATGTACCATTGAATCCTCTTCCTCCACCTCTTCTAATACATCCTCTACCATGATAATAATCTCCTCTTCCTCTAGAATAATATCCTCTTCCTTTATTATCCTAAGTGTTTGTGAAGTGTTGGCTTCTCCTTGTCTATTCTGACAACCTCTACCACTAATAGATTGTCCTCTTCCATATGAGAATCCTCCTCTACCTCTAGAGTTGTTTTATTTTTTAGGAAGTTTCTCTTATGCCTTCGAGGCATATTTATAGGATTCTTCGACACTTTTTCTTCTCACCATACTAATCCCATCTTGAATATAATGGTGAAAACCATTGGCATACCTCAATACTTTATCAATGTCATCATCTACATGTCTTGCCTAGATATTCAATCTATCAAATTCTTTTGTATATTCTTGCACACTTTTCTCCTTTTTTTTCAAATTCTACAATTTCTTAAACAAGCTTATTTGATAGTTGATTGGTAATTTGTTTCCCTTCAATTTAGTCATCATTCTTTCCCAGGATTTGATTTTCTCTTTTCCATTTTATTGTATGTTTGTTTATACATGATCCCACCGCAAGGATGCATGTCCTTTCAATTTTGTACATGAAAATTTTACCTTCTTTGGGTCTTCAATTTAGATTCAAAATAAAAGTATTTATCCATCTTTGATATCTAGACAATAAATTCTTCTGGATTCATATAATTTTCATTAAAATTGAGAGGATTTAATCCAGGTTTACTACTTATTCTGGACATTTCCCACAAAAATATTATTTTTGGTTCTTCTAAATCCTCATTCACATATTCTCTTGCATCTATTTTTTCTTCATTCTCACTTATATCTTCCACATGTACTCCTTTTCACCATGTTATCTCCATAGCATCTTAATATGTAGTAATACCTCTCAACATTTATATAATTTCCATATCACCAACCCATGATGCTCCTCATCTCCCACATCCTTTGTGTGCCATTTTTTCTCTATATTCTTTGTAGTTGTAGGTATGCACTTACTTCCTCGCCCACGACAAAATTTCAAAACCCCTCTTTGACATGCCCATAGTCCACAACATGGAATCACTCTAATACCACTTAATATAGATCTAGATTGGGAACCTTATTAGGTAACCAATTCTAGCAACCACACAAGGAACTTAATTAGGAAAAAAATATTCATAATCATAATAGTAATAAATGTTTTATTCATGTGCAACAATCAAAATGGTTAGCAATACAATATAATTCAAATTATCAATATAAGCTTCTTCAATTGCAATCTTCTTCTTTTTCAAAATCTCATAAACATCCAACCAATGAACCAATGAACTCACTTCTTCCCTAAAGAAATGATGAACCTCCAAACCACTAACACTCCTCCCTTTTATACGTTAGGCAAGGAAGTTAAACCATTAAAAATTAAAACATTGAATTGACATGGGAAGTTCAACTAAAATTGGACAAATGGAGATGTTTGAATAATGTCCACTAGGATGATTGTTTTAAGCTTGGTAAAAAAATTCATACCCAATAGGAACTTATCGACAATTTCTAGTGTACTTGGAACTATCCCATCCTTTGATTTCTTCATACAAACTTATTGTTCCATTTGGTCAAGGAGTTTCACCTCATTAGGAACTACCCTACCATTGAATGAAGTCATATTTTATGACATAGATAAGTGTTGAGGAACCTACTGAATATTAAGGGGGAATTTGGAACTTTATTGGATATTTGTGGTGTTCCATGAATTATCTAACATGTTATGATCCTCTTTTACAAGAAGCTTATGTATGAGGTTTCAAAGGTATCGAGAATTGGAACTCTCCAATTTACTTGTTGAGGTAATTATCAATCCCATTAGACATATGTATGGGAACAAGAACTATCAATGGTTTCAAGTGTTCCTAGAACACCTTGAAACTCTGATCCTTATATAAATACATCCCGTTAGAGATTTTTGGGTGAGATGGAACCACCCGATAAAAGGAAACTCTATCTAAAAAACTAAGTTATAAAACCTATCAGAGCTTTTAATAGGAACATGAAATAATTTATGAGAAGTAATGGAACATGAAGTTGTTGATAATTCCCAATTTTCTTGAAACATGCCAAACATCCAATTTGTTCCTAAGCAGGTTCGAAATTCCAATTTCCTTCAAATATAGTCAAATTTGATCAAATTTCCACCAAAATGAAATTGGAGACACCCATTTGGGCCTTCAACAAGATGCATTTCTTACTTGACCAAAATTAATATAAAATTTCCTCTTGAAAGAATCGCCAAAACCAATTACAACATAATAAAAGTAAGGAATTTTTTTATTTTTTTTTGGGTGACATATGATTACTTGTGAACCTCAATGCTCCTACATCACATATCCCTAGCCTTGATCTGGATTGATCTATATATAAGTGTAGGAAAAAAATTTAAGACCCAACACCACCCTCAAATATCTTGTGGAAAAAGTGATATTATACATCAATATGCTATGTATTGGCATGGTACATCATTTTTTTCTAAATAGATCACACTTTGTCAAATCTTATCCTAACCTATCTACACTCAAAGCTAATACATGAACACAATATTTGTAACTATAATGCCTCTTCATAGGCACATCTTGCAACCATGTATTTTGATTATATAGTAGACAATGAAACTATGAATGGTGATCCTCGACCTGCACAAACACAAACAACAAACACAATATTAGTCCATTATGCAAGTTAGAAACATCTTTCCCCATAAGATTCATTTTAAATGCAAAGAATAAGAAATAGCATGAAGAACACAAATAAAAGCTATCAAATCTTGCTCAAAACAAACAATTCTCAATCCCATGGGGGAATTGGTGCTATTTTGATGTAGAAAATAGCCCTTTCCCAATTCCTTACAAGCTTGAAGATGATTAATGGATGAAGATTGGTGCTCCTTGGTGAAATTTCTCCATAACTTAGCTATGAAATGATGAAAAACTATGAAAATGGATGATAATGGGTGAAGATTTCTCAAAACAATGAAGATGATAACTTTGCATAAGTTGTGGATCCAAAATCAATATGGGAGCCTTCTATTATAGAAGAGAATGATGGAAGAATAATCAAAAAGGATGAATGTGGGATAAAACATCAACCAATGGCCAAATGCCACTTGTCAACATGTGAGTGGAAAATGGTGGAGCACATTTTGATGAATGTGCACATTAATGCCATTAGGTGGATATTCAAAATTGGAGAAGTGGCATGTTGGAGGGAGAAGAAAATGGAGTTAATGCCACTTGGCTCAAGGCAAAGGACATGTAAGAGGCTTTTAATGCCTTGTTGGAGGGATAAGTCCTTTTGGGGGGAGATTTTCAAATTTAAGGAATATTCCCTCTTTGATGCCCCTTTTGAATGAAAATAGAAATTTAATAAATCATTTAAATGGATTTTCATGTGCAAGTTGCAAAATCTAGAGGATTTGAGGGATTAGTGTTAGCATTAATCATGATTTGATTAATTTTAATGGAAGTTAGCTTATTTGACATTGTGATTTAGATTTTAGGATTTAAATAAATCAAAATGAGAGGAATAATGATTTTAGACTCAATTAAATAAAGTTTGATTTATTTAATTAAAGAGGATGGTGTTAGATTTAAATCAAATAAAGATTAATTTATTTAATTTAAAGGAGATGATTTTAGGACTTAATTAAATAAAGTGAATTATTTAATTAAAAGAGAAATATTATGATTTAATCAAATAAAGTTTGATTTATTTAAAAAAGGGGACATTAGGATTAATTAAACAAAATGATTTATTTAATTAATAGGAGATAGTGATTTAATTAGATAAAATTGATTTATTTAATTAAAAGATGAAATATGATGAATTTGATCAAATAAAGATTATTTGATTTAATGGTTAGTAAAGGAGATGATTCAGGACAAACTGGTGTTAGTAAATCAGGATCAGGTGTATAGGATCAATTAGTATATTTTACATGTCTACATTTTTCCCCTCTTTGAAGCAATGTACCCGTTGTGTTAGTTCAAAGAATAAACTTGTCGAGATAAAAAAAAAATGATTTTCAGATGCCTTATTGCTGCCCCAGCGAGAGAATTACGCTAGTATAATACCTCCTTGAGAGATCGAACGAAAATTTGGATTTTTGGGTGATCTTATGACAAAGAGGTTCAAGATCAGTTCAACTTAGAGGGGACTACAAAGCTCTAATTTTTGATGTAGACAATATTGATGATGTATATATAGTCATTGACCATGGGTAACCTCGTGTATATTTTGATATAACACATAGATTCGATACTTGGATAGAAATGTTAGTAAAGATAGAAGAATAAGAAGAATAAGATGGATCAATCCTTGAGTTCAAGATGATACAGAAGTCCAACAAGTCCATGAGTCATCTGTTAGAATAACCAAGCTCACCTGCATGCAATATGATATAATTAATTAAGCATAATGACTTATTACTCTAACACCCCCCCTTAAGATGAACTTAGGAAGAAGCTAAAACACTAGAATAAGATGCATGAAAGCAAAGATGGGTCCCGACAACTAGGCCTGATTGGGTACCCATTTACAAATGCAAGAATGAGTAAGAGAAGAAAAAACCCAGTGGGACAAAACCCCCCTTACAATGAGATAACATGCTGCAAAGAAGCACTGGAAGAACTCTGTAGAGTAACACTGGAACTTTATATAGGAAAACAAAGAAATATTCTTCTGTATACTACTGAAACCAGATAAGAGTCACTGATTGACTCAAGGAATCATGATAAAGCAACAAAAGACCCGATGCCATAGAACACTTGAAAACTCTAAATGGGAACAACCCTGGAATCTATGAAGCAGCAATCAATTATTGAATGATTTATTACTGAAAATGAAGTGCAAAGATGTAAGATGCACTCTCCCAACTGCCAAAACATCCAAGTAATCGCCAAACAACCCATCGGGCCAAATCTGGACTAAGTGATAAACCTGGGATAGATAAAAAAAAAGTGCATGGACAACAACCTAGAGCTCCTCAATACCTTTCTGATGCTTCAAACGAGGCAAAAAATGGAGATCGTGGAAAAAAGTTATGAGCTCGGAAGCATAAAAAGTACATCTGACTTCAAACAGCAATAAATGTAGAAAAATAGTAAAATACTAAAAAATAAACTACACCAAATGAAAGTTCTTGGAACCATCTTTCCGGCGATATCTCGTTTTCCCAATTTTGATACCGTATGCCCAAGTTATGACTAAAAGAAAAAAAACTGCTCTTTTAGAAAAAACTAGGGTTAGGAGGGGCAAAGAGGGGGCCGTATGGATGATGTCATGCTGATGTCATCAGTTCACTACAAAATAATTGACGGCCATCTGGCCGTCGGCGCAAAAAACACCCTCCCTGCAAAAAAATTTTGGCCCTTGGTCCTGCATATGACTGCGGGCTAGTGCTGGAAGAGTTTGGGGGCTGAGGATCCGGCAGCTCCTGGTTGCCATAGAACCGGCGCTGGAGGAGAAGTGAGCCCTCAGGGGCTGGCGGGGCTGGTGGAGAGCTAGGTTCTCCATATGGCCGGGGGCGGAGCGTGGAGGGAGCTTTGAAGGAGTTGGCGCTGGTCGGTGGAGGAGATGGGCGGTGCCCCCAACGGCGGTGGTGTTTGGGTGGCCGCCAGGCGGAGGGATTGTTTTGCACTGGGAGTGCCGGTGGGAAAATCGAAAAACACAATTTTTTTCTCGATTTTCGTGCCTTGGGGAGTGTGCTGGGGAGGCTATACGACCCCTCAAACAAAAAAAAATTGCCTCTCGGATCAACTGCACCAAAATGGACGATTTGACAGGCATTTCTGGGGTTTTGGGATGCTACAAACGCGATAGCGACGTCTGTTTGAGCCCATTGCATCTCGGAAAGATGGCTACCCCCAGATCTTGTAGAAAATATGCTTGTGGAAACCCTTGCATTTGAAACTCACAAAGAGGCCATATCTTCAAATCACGAACAAGCAGTTGCAGGTCTGGAGCTCTGATACCATGTTAGAATAACCAAGATTGCCTGCATGCAAGATGGATACCTGTCACATGCAAAAGATATGAAGAACCAAAGAAGATGTTCTGTAAACCTCAAAGTGTAAAAATGCATTAAGAGAATCTATGATTACAAAAGAGATCAATCCTTATGAAGGAGATCAAGAAACCCTAAATGAAACCCTAGTGTGCACACTTAATAATTAATAATTAATTAATTATTAATGTGTCTAAGTTTAGCTTAAGTAATAAAGAGGAATAAGTGACTTAATTAATTAATCAATATGATATAATTAATTAAGCATAATAACTTATTACTCTAACATCATCAAGACCTTATTAGATATGACGATGCATGATGATGATGTATTTTTTATTAGGAATTGGGATTTTAAAAGGGCTTACTTACCCTATGTTTGATAACACACGTAGGCATGATGCATCAAAGTATAAAGAACCAGGATGGCTTTGCACCTAGTGTGATGGACTTTAACTCGACTATCAGATAGGAGTATTCTTGTTCACACCTGACATACAGAAACCTTAATAGGATATACTTTAGATATTTCAAACATCTCAGACCAAAACATGGAAAGGAAAAACCTAATAATGTAATAGTCAACAAGCTATCCAAAACACCTTCCATCCATACCCAATAAAGCAAGTATTCACCAAGGTTATATTACAAAAGTATCCAACAAGCACAGCAGAAAAAAGATAATGATCAATGCCCCATTCCTTTCTCTCTAAATTGTTTTGATAGACATCATCGAGAGGTCATTGGAATAAGTGCAATAAGATAAATCAAAAGAAATGATCAAGTACACAAACAAGCCAATGCTCTTCATACCACTAGCCAAGACTAAACTATGGTGATGCCTGATGTTAATGTCCATTGTAGGAAGGATGCATCCTAGGACATGATGTTATCAGATGATTTGAGACAAACTAGATGATGAGCTATTAGTACCAAGAGTTTACCAACTTGTTTACTTACTGACCTAGACTTGAGACCTTGACGCTTTGAGTTTTCACTTTTAACCTACTAGACTTGCTTCTGACTGTTTCACCAAAGGTTGAGGGTGACGATTGATTTATTATGAGGGATGTTTATTGCGGGTGAAAGCGAGATGGGACGGATGGATTTTTTCAAATATTTGGATTTTTTGAAGTTTTTGAAATGTTTTGAGGTTGTTTTTGGTATTTTTGATATTTTACAAATGTTTTTTATTTTCAAATTTTCCAAATTTTTAGGAGTTTTCTGATATTTTGACCAAGAGACTAACCTAAAGACCTATCTTGGGGGCCTCGGGGGTTGATCAAAGATTAGCCTTGCCTACGTTATACACACAGAGACCACGTAGTTCGACTGACACAAACTCAGTTATTTGATGAGATATGAACAAATGGATTGCCAGTTTATTATGGCAGACTCCTAAAGGACTGACCTAAGTGTCTCGAGGGATGATCAAAGATCAACCTTGCCTACGTTTAGAGCTTAGAGACCCGTAGTTTGACAATAAAACTCTATTTTTTGACCTTTTGACTAACTTTTTGACCTATTTTTGGATTTTGATATGATTTGAATGTTTTTGGATTTTCCTAATTTTATGAATGTTTTTGGATTTTTGGATTTTTTGATGTTTTTGGATTTTTTGATTTTAAGGAAGACCTTCAAGAATATACACGAATCTAATCCAATGCAAGAACATGCCCCCAGCGTGATGTGATAGACTACTCCGATATAGGCAAGAAAAACTGACCTTAAGAATGGGCCAAGCAGTACTAGGAAGGATCATGGCACAAACACATGACCAAGCTATGATGCGGATGCAAACGAGTGATGGATGGAGATATGGAATGCGATGGATGATGGAAGCGTGATGGATGGATGATGCAGAACAAGCCATGGAGATCCTGGTGGATGGAAAGTCTTTATTTATACAAGGCACTTGTTTTCCAGGCTTTCACCAAGGTACTTGCCTAAAGTGCCACCAAAGTGGTTTTCACTACAGGACAATTTTTCTCTTTATTGTTTTTAATCATTTTTCTAATTTTTTTGGATTTTTTATGTTTTTTTATTTTTTTGTATTTTTTGGTTTTACACCTTGAAATATTAGGCATAATTTTTTTTGAGATGGGAACTATTCATGGGCTCCTCCAGAGGCTCCCCTTCGGGTGTTGATAACTGATATGCCCCTAACTTGTAGCTTGTTGTGATGATGAAGGGTCCCAAATAATTGGGTTCAAACTTTCCCTTGCTATTTGGATTTGGAACATTCTTCATATTCTCCTTTAGCACAAGCTCTCGAACTTGGAAGATCTAACTCCTGCTCTTCTTGTTGTAACTTCTCTTGAGGTGATTTTGGTAGACTTGCAAATGATTTAAGGCATCCATGCGCCACTCATCTAGTAGTTCCAACTCATTCAACCTTGACACCTGATATTCTTCATCTGTGACAAGATTCTACAGCGATATCCTCAAGAATGGGAGCTTGATCTCAATAAGGAGTATGGCTTCTGATCCATAGACCAAGGAAAATGGGGTGGCACCTATTGGTGTGCGGATACTTGTTCAGTAGGCCCATAAGGCAGGATTCAATTGGAGGTGTCGGTCATGACTAGTGTCCTTAACTTTTTTCTTAAGGATTTTTAGGATGGTCTTATTTGTAGCCTCAACTTGGCCATTTTCTTGGGGGTAGT
Source organism: Sequoia sempervirens (assembly GCA_007258455.2). Taxonomy (NCBI): domain Eukaryota; kingdom Viridiplantae; phylum Streptophyta; class Pinopsida; order Cupressales; family Cupressaceae; genus Sequoia; species Sequoia sempervirens. Next base: position 89,630 of record VDFB02109389.1, read on the forward strand.
ATGGAGTGGAAAAGCGATGTTGGATTTTGAACTTTTGGCATAGGTCGCAAACATCTTGGTTTTTGAAAGGTGTCTTGTTATCTAAGATAATGGCTTGAAGGACACCGTAGCGACAAATTAGGTAGTTCAAGATGAACTTGGATATCTAATTTCCTGTGATATAGGTCATGGGGATGGCTTCCACCCACTTCATGAAAAACTTTGTGGTGGTAATGATGAGCTTATGTCCACTGGATGAGGTGGGGGTAATTTTGCCGACAAGATCAAGCCCCCATTGTGAAAAGGGCCAAGGTGTAACGATTGGGTGGAGCTCTTGAGCTGGTGCATGGATGAGATCCCCATGCTGCTAACACTACAAACACCTTTGGACATAGTCGTGAGCTTCCCTTTCCATTGTGGGCCAATAGTAACTAGTCCTCGACAATTTCTTAGCCAAGGTCATACCACTCGAATGTGAACCAAAAATGTCATTGTGTACCTCAGTTAAAGCAGTCAAAGCTTCCTCAGTATTTAAGAAAATAAAAGGGTTCCTTCAATGCTTCTACAATATAGGGCATCTCCTAGGATGAAAAAATGGGATGAATTTTTGACAAAGGCTATCTTGATGTTCGGGGTTATATTTGTGGGGAGGACTCCTATCCTCAAGTAGGTGTATATATCATGATACTAGGGATCACTGGGACCAACAATTTTGCACACAAATTCAGACTCTGGTACCTTGAATTCTAATACAAGAAGCTTCTCTATGAGGAATTCTTGCTTTGGGACATTGCGTGGGACATCCAGTAGCAATCCAATTGTTTCCATAGCGATTGTTGCTATGTTATTTGCTCTAGGTAGTTGCTCAAATGTGATATCGATGAAGAACTCTTTGAGGATTTCCACCAATTTCTTGTATGGCATCAACTTGTCATCCTTGGTTTGGTACTCATTGTTCACCTAGTTGATTATGAGTTGTGAATCTCCATATACCTTAAGTGCCATGATCTTCCACTACACTGCAATTCTCAACCCTATAACAAGAGCCTCATATTCTGCAATATTATTTGTGAAAGGGAATGACAACTTGTATGATTTAGGTATACAATCCCCTTATGAAGTGATGAAGAAGATCCATGCTCTTGACCCGTGTTGTGTGTAGGATCTATCAAAGTACATTTTCTAGTGATCTTCCACACTAAGGTTCAAGATTGATTCATCGGGGAACTCTGATACAAGTCGGTTCTCTACAAATATCGGTGCTTTTTGCAGTTGATCTGCAATTAATTTTCCTTGAATGGCTTTATGTTCTACATACTCAATGTCATGCTCTATCGGGATCATAACCCATTTAGTTGTTTGCCTTGTGAGTGTTGCTTTAGAAAGCGTATATTTGAGAGGGTCTATCTTTGCAATGAGCTTTATTTGATGTGCTAGCATGTAATGTCTAAATTTTTGCACTGTCAACACAACTTCCAAGCAAGCTTTCTCAATGGATGTGTAATTCATTTCATGTCCCACTATTGTTCTACTGATGTAATAAATTTCTCTCTTTCCCATTTTTATCATGTTGGGCTAGGAGAATGCCAAGGGCTATTGTTGTTGTTGATATGTACAGGATCAAGGGTTTGCCTGGAATTGGTGGCATGAGAATTGGTGGTGTGAGTAAGTGCTCCTTGATCTTGTTGAATGCCTGATCACACTTTTCATCCCATTTTTATGCTACCCACTTGTGGAGTAGATGAGAGTATGGGATAGCGTTGTCTGCTAGTTGTTCTATGAATCAGAGGATGGACTGGAGTCTTCCTTGTAGGCCTCTTAGCTACTTCAATGTTTTTGGTGCCTCCATTTTGAGGATTTCTTTGACTTTGGTGGGGTCTACCTCGATTCCTCTCATGGATGCAATCTACCCTAAGAACTTGCTTGATTGTACCCCAAAGACACACTTTTTTGGATTTAGTCGGACCTTATACTTTTCTAGCCTATCAAAGATGGAACTCAACACCGCTATGTGATCTCAATGTTTCTTTGAATTGTCCAATATATCATCCACATAATCCTCCATAGTTTTGTGAATCATATCATGAAAGATTAGTGTCATGGTCGTTTGATAGGTAGCTTTAACATTCTTTAGCCCAAATGGAATCATGTTCCAACAGTATGTTCCCCACGGACAAGTGAAAGTTTTCTTGTGTTGGTCTTCCTTAGCTATCATGATTTGATTATACCCTAAGAATCCATGCATTAGTGATAGCATTTCATGCCCTGTTGTCATATTCACAATCATGTCAATGTTTGGGAGAGGAAAGTCATCCTTGGGACATGCTTTGTTGAGGTCTTTGAATTTCGTGCATTGAAACATTTACAAGATTCGAGACCCATTCCAGATAATCAATCGGTTGTATGAACCTTGCATCTAGGAGCTTTTGTAATTCCATTTTGACCAACAATGTTATTTGTGGGTGCATCTTTCTTAGCTTTTGTCTCACTAGCTTTGCTTCAGGATATACTACTAAGCGGTGCACCATGACTTATGGATCAAGCTCAATCATGTCGGCATAGGTCCATGCAAAGTTTTTCTTTCTTTCTTTTAGGAATGCAACCAAGATTTCTTGTTCTTCTATCAAAAGTGTTTCTGCATAGAATGTTATGTGTGGCATTTCTTTCGATCCCAAGTTGACCGGATTGCACCTTTCTGCCAAAACTACTGACTTCTCCTGATGAATGGCACTAAAGGGAATATTGAATCCTTCATCCTTTGGCACCTCAAATAGGTTTTCACCATCAGATACGTCCTTTGTTTTTACTATTTTTGAGTCAGAGGTTTCCACAGTGTGGTTTTCACTCAAAGACCTAGAGATTATTCTCAAATTTTCACTTTTGTGATTGAAGGATTCATTTGTTTCCCCATAGTAGTTGTTTGTGTCTAGCACAATGTCGAACCCAGCTTTGTGATATCCACATGGTATAGTATCCCATAATCCCATGAATTCTGAGAGTGCCTCATCATTTTCGAATGTGTCCAAAATTGGTGGTCCTCGTTGGTTGTAATCGATGAGTTGGGGATAGACTAAGTTTATCTCATGGGTTTGGTTGTTCGACTCAAAAGACAAGGTACTAATCATGAGAAGAGAGGAATCCTTGAACAGAATAGGTAAATTGGTTATGGAATCTTCCTTATCACTACTACACACATCAGTTATGTCAAATGTAAAGTTATCTATGACTCGACTTGTGGATACGTGTAACTAAAGGGAAACTATGGATAATTGAGGAGGAGTTTTGACTGTTTTAACTGGGGTACCTCTACCAAGTATGGTTACCTTCACAGGGGTACATTTGAGACTGATATTTCTCATGCGATTCTTAGGAATGAGTGGTACTAGGAGACCATTTCCATTTTTTCCAAGCTTCTTGTTTATGTTATAGCCCATACCAAGCATCATTTGCAATCCTTTGTTGTTGTCATCCATGGAAAGATCAGGTGTGGGCCTTTCATCTTGGTACAACAAGCTTGATATGTATTTTTCATCTACTATTTCCTGACTAAGGTCTCCCCAACATCTAAATCTAGAGGGGTCTGCCATGAATGTTTGGGATGATGTTTCAGCTGGTTGGGGTTGCCCATGAGATCTAGGAGATTGAGGTAACTCTCCTATTATGAAAGAAATTTTCTTAATTTTGTAATCCCCACACCCGTTATCTTGGACAATGACTTTGATTTCAAAGATATCAGGGATGGCAGGTGTCTTTGTCTCAGCAGTGGAGGCTAAAGTAGCTTGGTCTACATATGGAGTTGTAGGGCCTTCATCGTTCTTTGGGACTTGGGGGATTTTATAGTATTTTGCTTCCAGGCTCTTGTAGTAAGCAAAGGGCTTGGGATTACCATGGACCATGACCTCTTGATTTTTATTTGGGAATTTGACGCACTAATGGAAGGTTGATGTGACAACTTGCATCCCATGGATCCATGGATGCCCCAAGAGGATTTTATAAGGTAAATCAAGGTCAAGAACCTAGCATGTGGTCTCCATGATGGTTGGCCGTACTTGAATAGGGAGTTGAATAGTGCCCTGAGACACTCTTTCTTAATCATCATATGCTCTGATTGTGATACCCTTGCCATTTTCAATTGCATCCTCGAAGAATCTCAAATTCTTTATTAGTTTGAGCAAACAAATATTTAGACCTGCATCCCCATCCACCAAGACCCTTTTGACTTTGTTTTTATAAACCATAACCTCAAGGTGGAGTGCACGAGTGTGAGATGGTTGGGTGGGGAAGTCTTGATTAGAAAATGTTAGGAGATATGGGGTGGTGATGTGTCTGACCATAGCTTGGAATTGGTCAACATCAAGATCTTCGGAGACGGTGCATGAAGCCAATGCTTCCTCTAGGATCTTTCTATGTGCGAGAAAAATCTTTAGTAACTCCATAATGGAGATCTGAGTGGGAGTTCTTTTCAGCTGGTTTAAGACAGTGTAGCCATTGGGGACAAATTTCAAATTAGAGGTGGATGCCCTGGGTGGCTGTGATGACCCAACAATGGTAAATTTGTCGTTGTGTGTGGTGATTCCACAATCATCTTTGGCTCCCTTGATGCTAACAACAGTGACCCATTCATCTAGGGATGTGACAACATGATCATACACATGGTTTACATTGGCATACTTTCTCTTTCCATGGTTATTCCCTTTATTATGATTGGGCATCAAATTCATGTATATTTTAAGGACTTGATTTCTAGCTAGTTGTTCAACATTTATGATCTTATCATCAATAAGGTCTTGGATCATATTTTTAGCCTCATGTAACTGGCTGTCATGTGCCCTTTGATTTTATGAAAATCACAAAGGTGGTTTTCATTATACCATGGTGGTTTCACTTGGGGCTCTTGATAATTCTCATAAGTGGGGATTTTGATGAGATTATCCTATACCAGTTTCTTCATGATGGATTTGATTGATTCCCCAAGGGCTGCACACTTTCACTTGGGGGGATATTTGTTTTGCGAAGGTGGTCCCCCTTGATTATTCAGATTGTTGACTTGATTATTAGGTGATTGTTGTGATACCGCGTTGGCTTGTGTGTTGTTTCAATTTTTGTTTTGCGGTTGCTGATATGTTTGTGTGTTTTGTTTTGGAGCATTGATTATGACCTTGGCATCAAGCACACCATTGCTAGTGACATTTTTGTTCTTCGCCCAAGTGTGAGGTTTCTCATTATAACTGGTCTTTAGGCAGTGATCTTGATATTCTTGATATATAGGTGTCCCCCCTTATTCACTAAGGGATCTTTTGATGTTGAGCACCTTGGGGATCAAGTGGTCGTAGGTGGTGATGCATTGCATCTTAAGATGAAATGCCAAGGTTTTCTCAAGATTAGCAATGATGGTGCAAACTTCTTGTTCTTTCGGCATGGACCACTTGTTCCTATTGGCCTTGGATTGCCATCATTGCAAGAAGGAAGCAAATGATTCCCCCTTAGCTTGTTTAAGAGCAGATAGTTCCTCTAGACTAACATCCATGCCAATGTTGAATGCATAGTTTTTTATGAATCTGTCTATAATCTCTTGGAACTTCTTGATCCCAGGAGGAAGGTGAGCGAACCATTACATGGCAAGACCAACTAGACTTCAAGGTAATAGCCACATCAGATACATATCGTCGTATGCGAGCTCCATGCAATGTACTTGGAATTCCCTGATGTGATCTTTAGGGTTACCAAGCCCACGATACTTGTTGAATTTAGGGATTTCAAACCCCTTTGGGAATAGTACCATTGCAAGGCTCCTATAGAATGGGTAGGGGCACAAATTGCTTGGTGTCTTTGTTGTTTTCCCTTATTGGAGATTGAGCACTTGCTGTGAGAGCAATTTGATCTATGTTGTAACCTCATTTTGCAGATCGAGAGGTGGAGTGAATGTGTTTTGAGGTGGTGGAATTGTTCGAGTGATGGGTGGAGTGTTGGGTATGTTGGTGGGAGTTTGTTGAAAGTTTTGTTGTGCAATCAAAGCTTGTTAATAGGCCTGAAATTGTTGTTGTTGGTCTTGTTACTGTTACGCCAACAATGCTTGTTGTTGGTCTTGCTATTGTTGGGCTAATAGTTAGGCCACTTCTTGTTGTGCTCGGTACTGTTGCAAGGCCTGTTGATAGGCTTGTTGTTGAGCTTCCTGTTGTTGTGCTAGATAGTGTGCTTGTGCTTGTGCTTGTTGGGATTGGTATTGTGCTTGAGCTTGTTGAGTAGCTTATGTAGCCTAGGCAGCCTGTGCGGCCTGTGTGGCTTGAGATGCTTGCACAGTTTGGGTAGCTTGGGCAGCTTGTTGTTGTTGCAACAAAGCTTGAGCTTGGGTAGCTTGTTGTGTCTATTGTGCTTGCATTTGTTGAGCAGCCTACATGGCTTGTCAATTTTGAAATTGTTGAAGTGCCTTTTGGTAGGCTTATTGAGTTGCTTGCAATGTGATGCTATATGAGTTTGTGATGTTTGGTTTTGGTGGTGGTGGTGGCAGATTCAAACTGGTGTTTATTGTTGTGATGAGAGGTGTTGTCGTATTGATGATTGGGATTTATGTAGTGGATGGTGTGATTGATATGCTTGGTCCTTGAGAGACCACGTTTTGAGGTATTTGGGGGACGGTAGATGATGTGTTGATGGCTTGTGTTGTTGGGATTTTTGCCACCTATTGTTGCGATATCGATGGCATGATTGACAGATTTGGCATGATGGTTTGATTTATGATTGGTGGATTGTTTTGATTGGCTTGATTGAGGTTTGGTAAAGGGGGCTTCCCTAAATCGAGAAGTGATGTGGATGCTGGGGGTAGAGGTGGAAATGGTGGAAAGATGGGTGGTGTGTTCCCTTGAGAAAATGATGATGATGATGAGGGATTGAAGATCCCCCCTTGTCCAAATAATCCACCCTCTCCTTGTGAGGTCATGGGGAGAGAGGCTTGTGTGTTGAGAGGATATGTCGGTGTTGCGTGAAAAGAGGATGGGTTGGTGGGTCATGAAAGGTGAGCGTAATGTATTTGTGTAGCATATTTTGAGGAATAGATTGAACCAATATGGTATTTTCCTCCAAGTCTTGATTGTTTATAAGGAGGTGTGTTTGAAGAGCATGAAGTAATGAGCTTCCCTTGTTGACGATTGGTTGAGTTGGAGTAATGGATGATGTGATTTGTGGGATGGTTTGAGTGATGCTTTGGAATGGAGGTGTAAATGAGACCAGTGGCATAATCCCAAGAGGTTTCTCCACAATAGTGCTTACATCAAAATCAGAAGGGATTTTACCCCCTTCTTTTGCCAATTCTAGCATATATTGTGAAGGATTGGGCCTTATCATGACATTGAAAATTTTGTGTCTTTCGAGATTTTGGACCATTTCAATAATTTCATCTTGGGTCATCCCTAGGACATTATTGGTGATGTCCTCCACTTGGCCACCTTCTTCTTGAGAATCTTGTGGAAGTGGAAGAAGATAAAATGTGGGAATGCTTGACCCAATGGGATTGATTTTGGGTGCAGTATGACTAAAGTCACTTGAAGTTGATGTCTCTTTGTTGGTTTCCATGTTCTTCTTGTGCTGAGATCTAGTTTGAACCATAAAATAGGGATCAATTTTCAAGAATGTAAGAGATGAACCTCTAACTCTTTAGATTGATCTAAACTTTAGGCTCAAGAAAAGAAAATCTAGGATGATTAAGGATCAAAGGGTGATGATGAGATAAATGATGGATGGTGTGAATGATTGAACTCTTGAGAAATCTTGAAGGAGATACTAGACTTTGGGAATTTTGGCCTTTTTGATTTTTTGGCTTTGGATTTGATTTGATTTGGTTTGGATAGTGAACTCATAAACTCTAAGAGGTTCGATATTGTCCTAGAGTAAACTTGTCCACAAGATGATAATTTGACTAAGTGTGTAAAGAAGGATTCATCTACACACACCTGGCCAAACAAGATGATTTGGATGTGATTTGATTTTTGATTTTGGATAATGAACTCACAAATCCCAAGATGTTGGATGTTATCAAGGGATAGACTTGTTCACAAGGATTGATAATTTGACTAAATATGTGAAGAAGTATGCATATACACACACATCTAATCAAACAAGATGATTTGGATTTGATCAAGAGGATTTTCCAAAAGTATAACATGAATGATTTTTTCAGGATTTCCAAGAGTTGTTTGTGAGATGATTTTGAATTGATGTTTGGGGGATGGATGAAAGTGATTGGTTTGAATCCTAGATGATCCTAGAAAGTCCTTTTTCTTACAAGACCTCGGTGTTGAAGAACATGCTATTACTTCCTATGGAAACTCAAACCTTTGAAAAAGCCTTGGATTTTGACAATAGTAAAATAAGTACAAGTTGGGACTGTTCTTTAATGCATGTTTGTAAAAGTTGAAGAGAAATTTCTCTCTAAATTCATAAAGCATAGACAAACATTTCTTGAGAGCTCTTTGACTAAGACCTTTGGACTTTGGTTTTCGTATTTTGATCTTTCAGGAAATCATTTGGAAGAGCACATGTGTGGGGTTCAATTGTTTCTTTATCTTTTCTTAATGAATTCCTTTTACCACAAACACCCTCTTGATTAGCTTTTCAAACTAAATGTCTAATGTCCCAACTTATTTTCATCCCACAAAGTTCATTATGTGGAAATCAAGGAAATTAAGGCAATAGTTCCCTAATGTTGACTTTAGTAAGAGAAAATTGAGATGTAAATTCAAATACTTAGAAGCCTCTAAGGATAGAATCCCTAGGGCAAGCAATAGCACTTGAATTTTTTCAAAGGTATTTGCTCCTCCTAAAGGGTTTGTAATTTGTTGTTCATGTTGAATGTTTGTTTTCCAATGTTTTAGATCCAAGCAAAGTGTTTTTGATTCCAAGAAAATGCACAACCCTATGGATAGTCAAGAGACAATATTTATTGAGTTCCCACTTGGATAAATCCAGCAATGCCTACTCTTAGTGGATGATTAGAAGCTTGACCACACTGGGTCCCCTCCATGGCACACACTTCTCGAGTCAGCCAAGCTTTAGTACCCATGAAACTCCCATGACATACTTCTCATCTCTACTAAGAGCTGTAAAAATATGGGACGGCTTCAAAATGACTATTCTTGCACCAACAAATAGATAAGGATTTGGTCTTCTAAAAAAATTGGTTCTTAGTAAGGGTGATCGGGGACATGACACCTTGCGAGCGTCCAACAAGCCACTAAAGGGTTTAATCAATCCTACTAGGGGCGCTTATACTTTTTAAGGTAGTACCCCATTCTGAGTGAAAAACCGGTTGGAGTTGCCTTTGAATTGGTCTTAGGAAGGCCCCTCTAAAGGTAAAAAAAAGCAAGCAAGCACATCTGTAGTTCGATTGATCCTTGTTTAGAAACAAAGAGAGAACACACGCGATATAATCAACTCACACTTTCAAACTTTGTTTAATTTTAAGAGACCAAATTGAAGTGTGGAGGCAATTTCTTACACAACTTACTATCACCAAAAGACTTTTGATTCTCAAGATCGACGTGAGGCACGAGATAAGCGCATACACCTTTCTAATGATATTACTTTGTATAAGAAATTACAAAACACAAAAAACACATGTTCATTTTAACCTTCAAAGCAAGAATGGATTATTTTTAAGCATCAAGATTGAAATGTGAAGATTGCTTGTTCAATTTTAAAACCTCAAAACAAACTCTAGTAAGTTCGTGAAGTTATTTTTAATCCCTTTGATTTGTTCTTTTTAAGTCCAAACAAAAATTATTGAGTCCTAAAAAGCTTGAAGATGACAAAGTCCTTAGAAATGGGATTATAATTGCTCCCCAAAGTGTTTAAAAACACTTGATACAATAAAATGAAGATGCCATAAGAAGTCTCGCTTTTGTTTCCTCCTTCCCCTTTTAATCAAGCCAACCTACAAAAATTGGTTAAAACTAAAAAAATAGAGCCAAAAACCAGTTAGAAGTTCAAATAGATCAAAATGAATTTAAGAAGTACATGTTGAAAAAATTGGAAAGCTTCCTTTTACCCCACCCCAACGATGTATTATGTGATGGCGACGCAGTTTGGAAGATGTTAGCAGTGCTTTGGTGAGACCAGTGGCGCTCTGTGGAGGGACAATGAGTGCGATTGCGGCGCTATTTTACCTAGCTGCAGACTTTGGAGTTTGAGTTGGTCGAGCTTAGTGGAGAATGACTCGAGCGGCGCAGTTTGTAGTTTGAAATCGTTGCTAAATAGCATCGTTGGACTGATAGCGATAGATTTTGACTTGGTAGTGGTGTAGTTTCCTATAGACACACAAAAACTCAAAAAAAAATAGCAGAATTTGGTTAAAAAATGTGTTAATTTCTTCAAATTCACCCTCCTTCTAGCACCAAAATGTGAATGGTGATCCTAGACCTGCACAAACACAAACAACAAACACAATATTAGTCCATTATGCAAGTTAGAAACATCATTCCCCATAAGATTGATTTAAAATGCAAAGAATAAGAAATAACATGAAGAACACAAATAAAAGCTATCAAATCTTGCTCAAAACAAACAAAATCTCAATCCCATGGGGGAATTCATGCTAATGTGGAAAACAACCCTTTCCCAATTCCTTGCAAGCTTGAAGATGATCAATGGATGAAGATTGGTGCTCCTTGGTGAAATTTCTCCATAACTTAGCTATGAAATGATGAAAAACTATGAAAATGGACGATAATGGGTGAAGATTTCTCAAAACAATGAAGATGATAACTTTGCATAAGTTGTGGATCCAAAATCAATATGGGAGCCTTCTATATATAGAAGAGAATGATGGAAGAATAATAAAAAAGGATGAATATGGGATAAAACATCAACCAATGGCCAAATGCCACTTGTCAACATATGAGTGGGCAATGGTGAAGCACATTTTGATGAATGTGCACATTAATGCCATTAGGTGGATATTCAAAATTGGAGAAGTGGCATGTTGGAGGGAGAAGAAAATGGAGTTAATGCCACTTGGCTCAAGGCAAAGGACATGTAAGAGGCTTTTAATGTCTTGTTGGAGGGACAAGTCCTTTTGGGGGGAGATTTTCAAATTTGAGGAATATTCCCTCTTTGATGCCCCTTTTGAATGAAAATAGAGATTTAATAAATCAATTAAATGGATTTTCATGTGCAAGTTACAAAATCTAGAGGATTTGAAGGATTAGTGTTAGCATTAATCATAATTTGATTAATTTTAATGGAAGTTAGCTTATTTGACATTGTGATTTAGATTTTAGGATTTAAATAAATCAAAATGAGAGGAATAATGATTTTAGACTCAATTAAATAAAGTTTGATTTATTTAATTAAACAGGATGGTGTTAGATTTAAATCAAATAAAGATTAATTTATTTAATTTGAAGGAGATGACTTTAGGACTTAATTAAGTAAAGTGAATTATTTAATTAAAAGAGAAATATTATGATTTAATCAAATAAAGTTTGATTTATTTAATTAAAAGGGGACATTAGGATTAATTAAACAAAATGATTTATTTAATTAATAGGAGATAGTGATTTAATTAGATAAAATTGATTTGTTTAATTAAAAGATGAAATATGATGAATTTAATCAAATAAAGATTATTGATGAAGGTTTGCAAATGGGGTAACATTCAGGATGAACTGGTGTTAGTAAATTAGGATCAGGTGTATAAGATCAATTAATATATTTTACTTGTCTACAGAAACTATAGATTTTTCTTACTAATAAAACTAATAGTTCCTCCAAACAAAGTAAACACATAATTGCATGTGGACCTCTTGTTGTCCAAATCACTATCCCAATATGAATCAATAATGCCCTATATATCAAACACTTATCCACATCATTATTCCATGATAAAAAATATGTAAATAATAAGTCCCTTGTAAATATATGAAAACTATTTTCATATAATTCTAATGTTCTTTACCAAGGTTAGACATAAACCTTTGGGAAATTTTTGGTCTTGTACATGTCATAGACTAGATTAGGCTATTAATGAAACAAACTATGGAACATTAAAATTATCCTCCAAATTGTTATTTGACTTAAAACACTAATCTGATGATAACTTAATACCAAAAGGTAAAGGAATATTGTTTGACTTACAATATTACATTACATATCTCTACAAAATAGTGTGAACATATTGATTCTAAGTAATCTAAAGCTTTCTATGAGCCCAATCCTTGTTGATCTATACCTAAAATGCATTTTTATTGTTCAATATGTCAAAGACACAAAACAACTAAGTTTTTATCTCCCTAATCATTCCCTTATTGTTCTAATAAATATTTTTATTAATATGTAAGACAATGATTAAAAATTGATTAATTTAAAAAACACAATGATCATTTTCACTCATAAAATACCCAAGGTATAATTTGAAAGCATAAAAAATTTCAATACCATAAATGAGGTGATCATTTTAGACTATACAATTACTATTGTGAACTACAACCCATATTCACCTTCCTTTTTATCATAAAACCATCATGTTGTTTCATATATTTTCTTCCTCATGATCCCCATGCAAGAAGTATTGTTCACATTCATTTTCTCTTCATATAAATCATAAGAAACAAAAATAAAACTAAGGAATGTAGTAGAATTTATTTTTCAATAAGAGGGAAAATTTCACCAAAATTATTTCCCTCTACTTGGGAGTAGCCTTTTTCCCTTAATCATGCCTTGTACATTTTTCACTTGTTTATTTTCTCTAAATTTATTCTTAAATTTCCACTTGCAACCAATGAGTTTTCTTCCCTCAGGAAACTCAACTAAATCCCAAGTTTCACATTTTTCTATGGCTATCAACTCATCTTACATGGTCTTCATCCAAGAGTCGTTATCTTTGAAAGAAAGAGCTTTCGTCAAAAATCTAGGTTCAACATCAATATAAGATTAGGAAAATACACAACAGAAATATAGTGGCCTATAAATATCAATTGATTTATATTGCCTACTGAACCTTATTAATGGTGTAGTAAGAGGTTCTTAATGTTCTTCCAAACTCTCTAAATTTGAACCTTCTTCTTCTACATCCTCTTGTCCAATCTATTACTATTCCACCTAGGAATATTTGTGCTTCTCTATTTTGGTTTTAAAATGCACAATTTTATTTTCCTATTATTTTGCATATAATTGATTAGACTTAAGCCTAAGTTCCTTAAAAATCCTATATCTATAATATACCATTTTTAAGATTAGAGGATCTCAAATCTTATAACTATTAGTATTATAGTCATAACCAATAAAAATACATTTGTTAGCTTTGAAATCCAAATCAAACCATTTTTCTTTAGGGGAATGAATATAACTCTCACAACCAAAAAATACAATATGTGAAATAAAGAGTTCCATACCTATCCACACTTTATATAATGTTTATAAAACAAAACAAAACATGGAGACCTATTGTTGGTGTAAATAGGTACTTTTCCTATGTAGTCACTTAGTGGGGTCCTATTTACATGTTAAGTCTACTTAGGTCCTAGGTATATTTAATTTGTTTAGATAAGATTTTATTAAATATTAGAGTCTTAGGTCATTTAATGATGGCTCATGTCATTTAATAATGTCATAGTCATTTAATGTTTGGTACTTCATCACACCTTGTCTATATAAGAAAGGTTATTGTACACTCTTGTAATATGCCTCATCATCATATTTTATAGATATTAATATCAAGAAAGCTCATTTCTTACATACTCTCTTGTCAAAGGTTTTCACTATTTTTGTAGGTGGTCTTAGGATAGAGCTAATTTTCAGCTCTTACATGGTATGAGAGCATAACCTTGCAAATTCCTTCTCATATTTGAGAGTAGATATTGTCAATGAGAGATCTTGGTGGATTTTAGTAAGGTTGGGTATGCTCTTCCCTTGCACCCTATGGTGATCTGGGGAATTATAAAAACTTGAAAAAAACACTAGTTTTGGAGGGTTCCTCTTTGTGGGTTTTTATTGTAGGTTTATTTTGGCTTATGTTTGAGGTAATTTGAGTTCACCACTAAGTCTAGGGCATCTAAGAAAGTCAATATTGGATTTTTTTGTCAAAATATGGCATATTTTACCAAATCTACGAGGGTTTCAAGGTGGGAGGTGGTTACTAGATTTGAGAGATAATAGATTTTTTACGCACTTTGGATCAAAATTGACCCTGCCATTGCATTCAAAATGTCCAAAAACCCCAAGATCACTTATCAAATCATCGAAATCGAAGATTTTTACCCCAAAACCTCAAAAAAAAATTCACAAAAATTATCATTGAAATTGTATGTACGACTATACAAAATCTATACATTATAGTATTGTGCAGTCCATACAAGTCACAGGTCTATAGGGTACAGTTAATGTTGGTGTAGAGTATATTTCATGAAATATTTCATTGTCTACATTTTCTGTTGTAGGCTCTGCATAATTTGCGGTATTGGTGGTTGTTAGTAGTCTATCACAGAGATACAACGATTTTAAATTTAATAATTTTATTTTTGTTCTTTAAAGTTTGTAGCACCTAGTTTGTTGTAAGTGGTGTTGTCACATTTCACTGTTGGGGGCTTAAAGCCCACCAGGCACCTCATCGACCACCACAAAGGGAGTGGCAAGAAAATCTTGCTACCTCATCACCACCATTCTCCACCACCCCATTGGCCGCCACTTTATTTTTCAAGTTACAAATTTGATGGTCACATTGGTGACCAAAGTTCTAGCTTGTCAGGGGCTAAGGTTTAATTTTGACCCTAGGTGCCCAAATTGGGCCTTTTTTTCCTTAGAGAATAACTTTTCACCTAGACATCAAAAAATTTCACATGAGATATCAAATAAAATATGGTTTCGCATACTTCACAGTGGTGCATATCATTTCGCCAAATTTTGTTGAAGTTACATTTTAGTGCCAACTAAAGTGACTTTTCCCTTTTGGACCTCCAAGCTCATAACTTTTTTCCAATTGATTTGATTTTTGTGATTCCAGTGGCAATTGAAAGGTACTCAGGAGCTCTATCATTTATCTCATCCACTTTTTATATATTCAAACCCAAGTATTATTTAGACAATTTTTGCATATTTGGCATCTTCATTGATTACTTGGACATTGTCTCCAAGAGAAGTTCTATTTTTGGGGGGCTTCATTTTTAGTTGTACTTCAGATTTGGGAGGTATCATATCAGGTTGTTTCACATATTTGTCTATTTTTCTCTCTTGGCACTTGTTCTAATGGTTGAATTAGGGTTTGAGGTCCTAACTCCTCATAATTATCATAAGTGTGAAGGAAATAATGGGGAAATTACTTTGGTCTAGGGGTTTGAGGTCCACCTTAGATGATGAACAACTTGATTTTTCCAGAGAATATGAAGGATTTTCTCATAGGAATAAATATTATGAGGCTATGGGATTAATTTATATGCATGTTTTTGATAGTTTGTTCTTCCATATTGAGGATTGTACTACTCCTAGGTAGGTAAGTGATAAGTACAAGGAGTTATTTGGTTCAATTAGTGAGATTCATGCTCTGCAATTGGAGGTAGAATTGGTATTACTTTCCACAAATTCTCTTAATACCATTGAAGACTATTTGGTAAAATTTAAATCATTAAGGTCTCAATTGGCTAGTTGTGGTAAGGATAAAACTGACAAGGAATACATATTATTATTATTTTGAAGTTGAAAGGTTCATTTGCATACTTCTCTACTTCCTTTTATTCTATAATGGATGGATTAGGTGATTCGTTTGTCATGCCTCCTTTTGAGACATTTTATTATAGGTTGACTAGGAAACAAGTTAAACTTAGTCAACATGATACATACTCTAAGAATCATGCTTTGATTGTAGCATCACCTAAAGGTAAAGGAAAGAATAAGTCAAAACCTAAGATAGAATCTTGTGGTACACCCACCTCTCCTAGAGAGGATAAAACTAAGAAGGAGAAACCCAAGTGAGGTTATTGTGACATACATGGGCATGGTGAACATAATTTTTATAAGAAATAGTTAGTTGAAATGAAGAAAATTCTAAAGAAATATAGCATTTATTTTCCTTCTAAATATACTAGTTCTCCCTCTTCTTCACAACCTTCATCTTCTACACATGTATAGGTACCACGAGAATTAATAATGGGAGTGATAAAGTAAAATATAATAAGATGAAAGGTCATGCTCTTGTTGTAACACATGTTGATGAGTCCAAAAATTGGATTATTGACTCTAGGGCCTCATATCATATGGAAGGATCACCTGATAGGTTTTCATCATTGAAGTTTGCTTCAATCATGAAGATCTTGATGGCTAATGGTGTTTATTTTGATGTATTTGGTAAAGGAGTTATTAATGTACCCAATGGTAGTTTTCAAGATGTTCTTGTATTTTTGATATTCAACATAATATTCTTTTTGTATATCAAATAGCACGAACTAGTAAATCCATTAAGCTCACTCTAGATTCAATATTCATTCGACAACTTGTTGCAATGGGTAGGGCTAACCATAATGAAAATATCTACATATTTTCTCATTTTATTCTTGATGGTTAATGTTCTAAGGAACACTCTCCTAGATCAAGTGTGGGTAATTGTTTAGATGGTGGTTTCTGAACCTCGCCTTTCATCGGCCCTTTGATGAGGTTCTATCATCTCCTGCTTCTTTATTTTTGAGTGTTGACTTGGTTTCTAGGACTTCAAATGAGCAAGATACATCTTATTTTCTATATTTTTCTATATAGGATGGTTTCATGATAGGTATATCAGATTTGGTTTGGCATTCCTCATTTGTAGATTTGGAGGAAATATTTGATGGGGTCACTTTTCTCTTTGATCACGCATATTCTTTGGAGGTTACTCTTGAGTTTCCATATCCTTTGTCTTCTTCTTTTATTGGGGTCACACTTGATTTTTTTGAGACACCTTTGGAGACACTTGGTGTATATTCCAAGATATCATTCATGATGCTTCTTCCCTTTTGCTTCATCATGGGGATGAGGTTTCTTTAGCATTGACTATTGGATTTATTTCTTCCAAAAGGGAGACATGTTGTTTGCTGGTATTAGATTTTCTTTTGTCTTTAGACTTTATTTAGTGGTTGTGGAGCCAATTCATATGGGGGAGTTGTGTGGTCTCCTTCTTTCCCTCTTATGGGGGGAATTTGTAATGTATATATGTGATGGATTTTGTACTTGGGGGGTATCATGGAGTCAATCTTTCATCACTTGATTGTATCTTTTATCTCTTTGGAGAGGGTTTTTTCCCATGTGTTTTTTCTCCTTTTCTATGTTTGTGAGAGATTGCATTTATATTTGAACATGGGTACCTAAAATAGCCTTGTAGCCAAGACCCATCCTTGCATCATTTGCATAATAATTGCTTCTCCCTAAGTTGCACTTAAGGGGTTGTTGGTGTAAATAATTACTTTTCCTATCTAGTTAGTGGGCTCCTATTTACAAGTTAAGTCCACTTCGGTCCTAAGAATATTTAAGTTGTTTAGATAATATTTTATCTTTGTAGCTTTTATTAAATATTAGAGTCCTAGGTCATTTAATGATGGATCATGTCATTTAATAATGACACGATCATTTAATATTTGGTACTTCATCACACCTTGTCTATATAAGCAAGGTTACACTCTTGTAATATACCTCATCATCATATTTGATAGATCTTAATATCAAGCAAGCTCATTTCTTGCATAATATCTTATAGAAGGTTTTCATTATTTTTATAGGTGGCCCTGGGATAGAGCTAATTTTAAGCTCCTACGCCTATTATTTAGATAACAAGTAGCACTTAAATAATGTTATCCCAAAAACATAGATCCAACTAAGCACTTTTCACAGTGATTGTAGCTTTGTCAATTAGTTTCTTATTCATCCTCTCCATGATGTGATTTTATTGTGGCATATATGAAATTGTTTTCTACCTTACAATACCAGACATGTCTATAAAAGTTATCAAATTCTCTATAATGATATTCCCCTCCGTTATTTCACCTTAATAATTTTATTTTTTAATTTGTTTGATATTCAACAAAAAATTTAAAATCTTTTAACTTTCTAAAAACTTTAGAGTTTTGTCTTAGAAAATAAATCCAAGTATAATGTGAGTAGTTGCATGTAAAGGAAACATAGTAACAATATTTTTAAATTGAATTAACTTCCATAGGCCCAAACAAATCAATATGAATAACATCTAATAATATATTTTTTCTAGTACTACCAAAATAAAACTTTACTCTATTTATCAAACATGCAACTCTCACAAAAATTAAAATCCACATAATAACTAGACAAACCATCCACCATATGTTTATTAACTAGGGTTTTACTCTCCCTTTTGACAACATGACTTATCCTATGGTGCTAGAACATACATGAATCTAAGTTTTTAGTTACACAAGTTGAGTTACAATAAATAAATGCATCAAGCTTGAACAAAGTCCCACATTGGGATCCCTTGGCTAGCACTAGATTCATTTAGCTACCCTACAACCACTCTTGTTAAATGTGATGTGCACTCCGACCATTCCTTTTAAAAATTGAAATTAAATTTTTTGCTAATCTTGGTTCATCTGCAACACATCTATGAA